>WTSP01019317.1:50935-73827 GCA_025331215.1 Actenoides lindsayi | reverse complement strand
TATTTTATTTTATTATTTTTTTAGTGAAGCTGATGAAACTTCTTAGCAAATCTATGAATTATAACTGTCCAAGACTTTGAGGCTAACTGCTTATACTATAGATTCACAAAGCCATATTCTTGTCCTCTACATTTCTGAGCTAATAATGAAGTCAGCTTATGAGCTTCTGCTTTGTTTGGTGTTTGAGGGTATGTCAAACAGCGTTGGCAAGTGCTGATAGTGTTCAGACAGTCACATTTGCCCTCCTTTCACTAGTTAAGCAACTCTGTTTTGCAGGTGTTGGACACTGGAGTCAGTAATTTAAAATTCTCCTGAACTGGTGCAAACTAGACAAAAATGAAATTGCAATGATCCAAAAATAAAAGGTAGGCTTTTTTTCCAATAAAGCTAGTCTCCTCTACTTGTACTTAAGCTAGATGATCCTTCAGTTTCTTTACTGGTGGTATATTCCCTAGGACAAACTGTTACTTCATGCATTTTTAATAGAAAAAAAAAAAATTTTCAATAATCTGCTAGCAGCAAAAGAAACGTGTTATTCTAATTCTTTTGAAGTAATTAATTTAAATATTTTTAAAGTGAAATTACTGTCCCTTTACTTATGCTGAATAGTAAATTGCAATGTAAGTAGGGGATTACAGGCATGTTATACAAACAGAGAAAAAAAAAGATGGGGACTAAAAGATTGCTGGAGAGGTTGGAATTGGACATAATTTAATATACATGCTCCATAAACCACATAATTTTTATTAGATTTTGTAATATGTACAAAGGCTGTGAAAAGAGTAAGAAATGGTTTCAGAAATATATTTAAAGCTTACATTGTTTCACTACTCATTGCCTTAATTAAACCATGTAATGGAATTTTTCCGTTCCAGAATTGGATATATATTTTCATCTATCATTGGTCCATGAAAGATTTCCGGTTTTGGTGCCTCGTGTACTGAATTTCTTCTTAGATACCTTAAAGTTATGAGAAGCATTGTACAGTATAATATTAGTATAAATAATCTGATAAAAAGTGAAAGTCCAAAGTGATATCAACAGAAGAGCGATATTTCAACATCAGAAGCTGCAGCAGTTAGTTATAATTTACCTACCTTACAAATATTCTCATCTGCATAAACATTTCTTTCATTCTAGGTGTTTAAAATATGTTCTTTAGCTACAACCAAAACTTACATATTTTGAACTTCAAGCAAAATATTGTGGATCTATATTCTATGCGATCTTATTTAGGACAGGTGAAATGAAGTAATTAATGGTGTGTGATTCAAGAAACCTTTAATGTCATCTGAAACTTGATCTCTCCCTTCTCCTGGGCCATGCGGAGATCTGTCTGTAGCTGCACTGTCATGTACATGGCTTCAGAAGAGCCTCTCTTAAGTGACTACTTTTTTTCCCATTCTCTTCCAAGTTCTGTGTTACTTCATGCATTTCTAAAAAGTATCTGTCTCAGCCTTAAAAGTAGGGCTTGTTTTTAATACTGCATTGCTCTCATGAAAATTCTCATTGTAGTACTCTTATTGTAATAAACTGTTGTTTTCCCTGTCTAATATTTACATCCCTGAAATGCTTACAAAGAAAGGGAGCAAAGACAGATGGCTATCACTTAGCCTGTCATTTATAATAATTATAACAGTTAACCATTTTTTGGTGTTCAGGATGGTGTGATTGAGCAGGATTTGGCATCCAGCTAAAATTCCTTAACAGATAAGCTGATGGAAGAGTTTGAGTTAGTACATAAATCAGTGATCCTCATAGTAAATGTGTGCTAATAATTGTTGCTGAGCTGAACAGAAACAATTCTACCAAGAGAAAAAAGTGATACACACAGCCAGTGTCTATAGTACTTTACAGTCTCTTGTAAGAAAACCCAAATGGGCCACAGAGGCCACTGATTACCAGTTACCACTCTGAATTTTTTATTTTTTGGGTCATTGAGGAAGTCGTTTAAGAGTATGCCTACTTTGTCATGTTGGTTTGAATTCTGAAGTAAAAACCTCCTGAACATCCACACTATCAATGTATTGGCTTTCTGGGTAGAGCTGTTGTGGAGGGATGAACTTTAGTCCTTAGAGATGAGGTAGAACAGAATGCTGCATGCCCAAGACACAGTTAGAGCAATCATCTGCACAGGCTTTCAGTCCACAGTACCAGACCACAGCCAATTCAAAGCAAAACCTCTTTGCTAGTCCTGTAGTGTGGGTGTCAGGACTTCAGGACAATGCATATTGCTCCACATCTGTCATTAATAGGTAGTAATGACTGAACCACTGCTGTAATTTTACATATGTTTAATTAGAATTTAATTTTCCTTATTTAATCTTGTGCTCTGCCTAATTTCTTGGGTACTACCTTTAGCTGTTAAACATCCACCCTGTGTTGCAAACATTAGATTTTCCATGAATGAGGTGCACCTAAACATTAAGCTCCACTGCACAGAGACAGCCCAGCTCCAGCACAGCCATGGGTCTGGTTTTCACAGGTTGTGCTGGCCCCATGCTGACTCTCTGCAGAGCTCTTTGGTGTTTACCTCTAGCATAGTGAGTTGCTTCTTTTAGTATATATGTGAAGCTTGTTCAAGTTTGCAGTGTTTATAATCTCTATTCTATTTTGTGTGGAATCAAGTACAATTTTATAAATATGGAAACAACATTTTGCACATAGTTACACAGCATCATTAACAAGCAAATAAGAGGTATTAAGTCCTTGTGAGTTCCCTGTCTGCTGTTATTCTCCAGAGAGCTGGTCCAGGTATATCTCCTTGTCCTCAGCAACCTGGATAAATAACCAGAGGTTGATTGTGTGTTGATTGTCCTTAAAACTTTTACATCCATTTAGGTTAAACATCTTCACACCCCAGGTGTGTCGATTTATTCAATAAATTACTTCTGCTTTATGTCATCCTTGTTTCAGAGACACTGCAAAATGTTTTTAATATCTGCTCATAAAATGTTCAAAAGGGAGACAGCAGATCATGCGATCATCATCTTCCCTCCCATCTAGTGCCAACGGAGGAACATGGAATTTCTCTGTATGCCCTTTACAGCAGAGTTATATTCTGGTGTCTGCTTGGGTAAGATTAAAGTGCTTGAGTGGGCTGGGAGTTTAATATTATTTTCTGCTCTTGTAATGACCTGTGATTTGTTTGGTTGTGAGAGATTAATCTCAGTGTGACCTTTGATGTTTGTAAAATTTCACTTCTGAAGGAAGCTTTGTACCTATAAATTGTACACTCTATTGCTAAATGAAAAATGCTCTTCCTTCACCCCATTTCTGTTCTCATTTTGCTCAGCTTTAGTCATATATGCAATTTTCTTTGTAGACAAAGGTACACTATAGTGCTACAGTTAAAGACACTGTAGTAATAGCCCCACTATGGATATATTTTTGGAAGTTCCACTATATAGAACCGGGTTCACCACTTCCTGAGGAAGCATGCGATAAATTATGAATAGTTGTTATTCAGGCAGCACTGTTCATTCTAATCACTGACTCAGTTAGGGATATTGGAGGGGCAACTATAAAGGTTATGAAACCTGTCTTCTGTCTGAATGTTTGGATGAGGACTGAGCTTCACATCTGAATTACTCCTTTTGCAAAGTTTTCATGATTGTTTTGAATGCAATTATGATAAGAAAATAATAAAATAAAATAATAAATAAAATAAAATCAGAACAAAAGAAAAAGATAAAATTAAATTTTCACATGGTACAATGCTGACTGTAGATGAGGTTTCAGCAAGGTTGACTTTGGCAGATCAGAATAACTTTCTGTGATTTCCAAGTATTTTGTCTGTCTGCCACAGAAGCACATTAGCTGCAAAACTGCTGACAATCTTCAGCACAGAAGAGAGTGTGAAGATTTGAAAATGACAAGTTGAACTGCAAGTTTTGCAGTGGTCAAATAGTTTTGTGTCTTTCCATCATGCTTCTGCCTAGATTTTCTTCTGTCTTTTCAGTTCCTACCTAGAGGTTCCTTTTCTACCTAGAGGTTCCTTTTCTACCTAGAGGTTCCTATCTCCATTGTCAATTCCTTGCCAAATTTTTAGCTCCTTTTTCTCCTGTTCTCTAAGGCTCTTTGTATGAGTTGAGTGGCTCTATCATCTCCTTGGGCCAAGCAGAAGAACTTGAAATTTGGATGAAGAGGCAGTGGGCAACAGGCAGAGACTTCACCTCACCCAAATTCATTATCAGCTAGGGACTGATACTGAGGGACAGTCCCTGAGCTCGGATGCCCTCAGGCTGAAGTACACTCAAGTGTGCAGCTTTCATAGAAAGGTGATGACCTGCTCTTCAGAGGGAGGTTGGAGGGCATATTCAGAGCAGGGACTTCAGAGAAATAATAATGCTGAACTGATTGTATTGGGTCGTTTTTTTTACTTCACTACCTTATGCATGGGTCTTTACATGTTCCTTTACTGCCCCAAATCTGTAAAGTATGTGTTCTTAAAACTGAAGCAACTCACCATGTCCTACCTAACACTGTCAGATCAAAAGGTCTGGTACAAAATGAAAAAAATGTCAAAATCATACAATGAAACTGCATTGATCAGAACACGACTTACTTTTTCCTCTAAGAAATGGCAGTGTTTTGTGGATACTGACAGGTCCATTCACTCTGAAACAGAAGATAGCAATCTAGATCTTTAAAGCTTGATAAAGCTGTAATCAAGTGAAAACATTAAAACATGAAACTACTTGTTGTACCTGTGCCTGGCTAAAAAAATTCCTGTACTAATTATAAGGTTAATTGTAAGGTACTTGAAATGCATATTTTAAAGCATGCAGGACTAGAGTGGTCCACTGTATCTTAAGAGAAGCAGAACATTTTACCTGAGCTTGTAACTAAGAAAATAGTGTATTTGAGAAAGTGGCTTTTAAAAAAAAAAGGGTTTTGAAGTGAGAAGTTATTTGTGTTGTCTGTGTTGTCCATTATGACAGTAGAAACTTCCATTTTTGAGGCTGACTTGCATTCAGGGGAAAGTTCTCAAAATCCATCCAATGCATATCATTATGGCAGCGCAAGGTGAAATAATGGGAAGAGGTGGTGTGAGGAAACTGAGCTGCAAAGAAAGTTTAGTTCTACAGCATGTGGACACTAGAACACTTCTGTCAGGAAAATACAGTCAAATTGCATGACTAAGCAGGAGTAGTGGAGGGAGAAACATGGTCTGCAAAGTCTAGCTATGTCTAATAGGTTAGAAATAAAACTCTGAAAGGCTACGTAGGTTTTTTTTTCCTTTGCCTTTACTTTTTCTTTCATTAGATTATGAAGGAACCTAATTCAAAATATTGGTTATGCGGATTTACTTATTACAGGCTATGTAGCCTCTCTGGCACTCTGGAAGTATACCCTGCCAATATCTTAATCTATGTGATCAGTAGTTGATCTGCCTGAAATGACTGAACTCACCAAAGTGCTTGCCTAAAAGGGAACAGAGAACAGAAAAGTAGCTTAGAAAAGCATTTCAAGGGCCAAGTCTGCAATTTGTGTTATTAATATGCAATGTGTGGTCTCTATGAGAAGACTTTATCATGATAGAAATTGTAAACTGAGTAAGATGTAAGTACACTGGCATTTCTCCTTATATGGTGCCTATAAATTATTGTAGCAGTCTTCGTTAAATTCTAATCTGGAAAAAAGCTTGTCAAGCCAGAAGGACTTGTAAGTCTTCTATAAGGACTATCATAGACATATAAACTTGAGGAACTCCCATGGAGGGGAAAGGAACTCAGCAAAGAACTAGGGAGCTGGGAAGTGTGAATCATCACAGCTGGAGTCAGTGCCATTCCTTGAGCTGGATTCCTGTTAAATGAAATAAGAGGAAATGAGGTAGAAGGGAAAACCAAATGAGAGCAGAACAACAAGATCTGTTCTTTTCGAAATCCCCAAAGGGGACCCAAGGTTAAATATACCCAGACGAGACAGTCAGAGGATGGAGAGGGCCACTCTACTAGCTGCCAAGGAGGTTGCAGGTCTGCTCTGAAAGGAAGCACCGCTGGGGCGTGTGTGCAGCTATGTAGTGTCTCATGTTGGATTTATGTGACAACCTGGCAAAAAGCTTGGGTTTGAGTTCATCTGAAGTTTTGCATATGTGGCATGCCATCTTAACTGTTTCTGGTCCCAAGAAAGAATATGTTATGTGATTCAGCCTAATTTTATGACAATGCTACACACGCAGCTTGGAAGAAAATATGTCAGAGGCCAGCCAAGGGTCAGATAAGCCAGTGTCAGAGACAACATCCAACCTGTAGGCCAGACTTTCTCTGCCCTGTCTTATATACATCTGTATAATGCCTACCACAGGGCAATTCAAGTCGCAGATAAGACTAAATGATACCATCACATAAATTAAGAATATATTCACTGTTTGCTTATGTACTTCCAATTCTCTTAAGTAAGTGGTTAATGGGCATTAATGTTTAGGAAAGAACTTCCTGTTTGAACAAACCGGAGTAGCTGAGCACACAAAGGAGAAAGATTCCTCCTGCTTTAATGTTTTACTTGTGGCAGTGATGTTTGTTTAAAGACTAATCCAGAAAGTATTTTACTTTAGCTTAGTAGCAAATGCTTGTCAGGTAACGGGTAGTTTAGGTGTTTAGGTGGCATGGTACTCCTTACTGAACCAAACTGTAATGTCTCACAGAACTCCTCTGAGAGAGTAAAAAATTCACTGCTGAGTTTAGTCAGACTAAGCACACAAAGCGGTAATGAGCAGAGCATCCTGTTTTGAAAGGGATAATTATTAAACTGTCACAGTACAAAAAACATGATTTCTCTGAGAAGTACTAGGCTGTTCAGTCACATAAGAAGTGGGCAGGAAACCAAGGGATGGGTGACATTTTCCTAAACCTGACTACTTTCTAAAGATGTCAAAGAAGGAGAAAAAAATCTTAATGTAATAAATATCAGTTGTTTGTTTGTGCTCAATGGGAGGGGCAAATGTACTTTCCTAAGTGGGGACTGTCCTGCTGACTTTGGCTTTTTGTACCTCCATGTGACCGTGGGACTATGTCCCTTTCTACATTTCACTTTGATGTTCATTGTTAATACAAGCCATATGATTTTCCATTAATGCATCATCTGATTCTGTGGGAACTCCTTCAAAAGCTAGAAGCATTTGTCTGGTTTACTCCAGAAAAGAAAAAAAAAAAATGTGAAAAAAAAGCTGATATATAAGCAACTCTTCAAATGTTTTGTTTCCTGCATGCTAATTATTCTTGTTTGATAACAATGATCTGCACAGGAAAGGATGTGAATGAATGTGACCTATCAGGTGAGAATGCCACTGGATTTTTAATGTGGGACATAAATGTATTAAGAAAAGTGAGTGAAAACTAATGAGAATTTTAACTTAAATTTAGACATAAATCTGCCCAGGGACGGTTGCCATGTCTGAGATGTCCTTTAGGTGTCTCAAACACAGTCTTCTGAATCCAAAGTCACCTGCTGGGGTGGGTCCTTTTATAGCTTGTGGAGAGAAGTGGGTCAGATTAACTATTTTTCAGATTTACCTACATTAAATGCTTTAGTTACAATGAGATGAACCTTTCCTGGGATGTCTCCTCCTCACTTTTGGCTGCAGAGACAACGCTGAGTGACAGGCTTGAATGAAAGCACCTCCATTGCATGTATTGGATATCGGGCAAGATGAATTCACCACCACCACCAATCTCCAATCATAACTCTGCACTAGACCAAAATTCAGCAGCCAAAATTAGTTAGGAGCAATATAAAGAGACAAATTTCATCCTAAAACATTACTGGTGAGGGGTAGATGGAAAGGATGGGACTTGTGTATACATTTCAGGTTACATATGTTATTAGTTTGAAATTAATTAGACATTAATTATATATATTAAGAGTCTCCAGTGTCTTCTCTGTTAGTAGCTATGAGCTAGCTTTCCTAACTGCAAGTCATTTTGTTTTACAGGATAAAACCTCTCCTACAGAACTCATTTGGGGAAATTACAGCCCTGTTTTTAAAACAGTGTTTCTGTCTCTTTTTTTGCTTCAGACATAAGGATGATTAGTCCTAAAAATCTGATCTGAGTTAAATATTGGAAAGTTTGGTTGAACAATGTTTTATTGAAAGTTTTGTTCAGATACAGATAAAGTCTTTGGATGTTAAAGTATATGAAAGAAAATGTTTTCTGGAAGACAGAAAGCAACTCAACACTGACACAGTCCTGTGCAGGTACACATGGAGAGAAAAGGACTCAGACAGTTTATTTTCTACAGAAAATCTTTCAATTTGAACAGCAAATAACCACATTGTTCAGAAGATTCTGGCTCCTCTGTTTAAGGTGTCTGAGTGATACCAGTATGGGGTATTAGCTTCAGAAACATAAAATAAGAGAGGAACTTCATTGAAAAAACATTTGTGTAGGCACCTTTGGTGTCACTTTTAAGTATTTTAATATCTATCTCCAGACAGCTTCTTCTTCCTCCCTCTCTTTTCTCCCACTTCATTCCTCCCTCTTTGTATGTTCACTCATCTCTCCTGTACTGTTGTCTCCACGTTCCCAGACCTTTTTTCTGTACAAGTTCCTACCCCTGTTTTCTGGTTTTGTTGGGACAGAACCATAGATCTGACATGGTCTGCAGGCCATTTGAAATTTCGAGGCAGTTGGTGCAGCTGACCTGAGTTAGCTCACAGGTATATGTCATCCCATAAACCTCACAAAGAATGGTGAAAATTCGAGTGAAGTCAAGCTTTTATATAATAACAATAACTCATTGACGTACAAAGTTACACTTCATTGCACAGAATATAGATTTTTATTATTTTTTGTTATAAATGCACTGCAAGTGCTGTGGCTTCCTGTCCCAGTGCATGCACAGTATAATACCAACAAGAACATCTATTAAGAATGATTATGTGGTTTTAGTTTTGAGGGGAAAAAAAAAAAGGTACTATGCAAACCGAAAAAGCCAATATCCTGGGCAAGAAAATACACTGCACCAGGAGATTTGAGATTCAGTTCTCAATTATACCTCTGGAGATGATGGTAAGACTTTGTGGAGGAGTGCAGAACTGGCTGCAAGATCCCTTTGCAACATCTGGTTTCTGGCTGGCCGTTAGCACAAGTCTGCACAGCCTGACTTCACTCCATCCTCCTTCTCCATTGCCAGCAGCCGAAGAGCCACAAGTACTTTCTGACATAGAGCTGCCTTGGACTTGACATTCTGTCTGATACTAACAGCCAGAACACAACGTGGGAGATGTCAGGTTGGCATTAAGCCACGGGATAAGTCCCTCTGCTCTTGGCTGCAAACCAGCACAGAGCTGCTGTGTTCTCTTGGCGTGGTGAGATGGCCTCTCTGTCAGTGTATTCTCCACAGGATCAGTGGAAATATTTTACTGAATTCTTTCTTCACAGACTTCTTCACAGACTTTAATGGAACAATATGTCAGACATTACAGTGAGTTAATTGCCTTTCTCATTAAAACAAAGTACTTGCTTCTTGGTAAACAGAGCTGTATCACACTAGTTTTTATAAAATGAACTGATTAAATTGCAATTTTGGTAATTTCTTTTTGTCAAGTAACACACTATGAAAATGTGTCAGAGAATAGTCATCAGTACACTTATTTTCCCCAAAATGCTATAAGAAATAGAAGGTTTCAGTTTCTAGGGGAATTGTGGTTTGTTTTCCTAATAAACATTAAAAGCGCTATTACTGTATTCATAACATCTTTCAATATTGCATAACTTGAAAACATTAAAAAATACCTACAGGAATTAAGGGGATATTCTCCAAAGTCTGTTTTTCTTCCTGCTTCAGTTTCATAGATTTTGAACAGAAAAGATGGAAGAGAGGAGGAGAGGATGAAATCTGAATTACAGAGGAAAAGAAAATTGTCCAAAATGAATCCTGTTACACTGAAAATCCTGATGAGGAATAAACTTCCTAGGTGGAGTCAAGAATCCATCATTAATCTAATTGAAATCTGAACTGTCTGACTGGAGTTATTCTTGGTTCAGTTACAATAGTGCTAAAACTGTTAACATGACAGTTAAGGCAGATGTATGCAAACTTTCTGATACCCACCCCTTTTCCCTGCTGTTCTGCTCTCCCATCCTTTTCCCCACTCTTGTGACAGCCCCCTCAAAAAAATAGTGGAGGTTTTCAATAAATGATTAGTGTCCTGAATTCTCTGCAGGGAGGCATGCGACACTAGCCCTCCTCAACCTGGGATCTGCTTGGATTATTTTTATACACCATCTAAAATAATATGCTTAATTCCTTTATCTCCAGTGATTTAGAATTTCATAATTTACTTGCTTTTCTATTCTTCTTTATTATCCTGAAAAAAAAATACTGAACACATATGGTTGCACTCCTACAGTGCTCAGTAATTGACCACTGCCATTTGCATTTACAGTCCTGGTGTTTTTGGTATCTGTTGATATTCTAAGCTACATTTTTATACTAGGATCACAGGCAGTTTGCCCTATGTAGAATAACTACTTATTATCATTACCCACCAGTTAGCAGTAGGTATTGCACTGCACAGTCGCACACAACTAAACTAAATCTATTTAGGATATATCTATCTGACCTCTAGACAATTGCTGTCACAGCTGTGACATGCTAAAATCATCTCAAGCCAAGAGAATTGTGAACAAGTCCATAGAATCTGTATTGTTAGGTTAATACAATGTCTGTGGCCTCTTAAAAGCAATGGCAAACTCATTTTTACTCAGCTACAGGGCCCAAATTTTGGTTAGGAAGTTCATGTGATGGTTTTCTAAAGTCAAGGATTTTTCTGAAAATACTAATTATGGAAATGTTACATAAGTCAAAAATTACTTCATGAAAGAAACCTATAAATCTTGAAATTGTGTAAATATACAGAGTTTTAATAAGGTTATTAATATAAGGTTTAAATATCAAGAAACACTTATGGGTGGTCTGCTTGTGAAGGCTTAATCTTGCCCAAGCTTCAGTTGTTAAGCCATACGAAAGTATCTCATTACAACTGCAGATTGGAATCTTTATGGTCTAATCAGCGACTGAAAACTTCATTATTACAAATGTGATAAGTGAATGTACTAATCATCTGTCTCTTGACAAGCTGAATTCAACCTTTATCCTAAGTTTTGTCTTCAGTGGTTCTCTAGCCCATTTAATCTTCTTTTGGGGTCTGTTCTAGAGATACAAACACAAATTCAACCCTTTATCATATATGACCTTTTCCTTTGATTCTTCTTGGCACACTTTATTTTATTTTATTTTATTTTATTTTATTTTATTTTATTTTATTTTATTTTATTATTTCAGAAGGTGATAGGATATAATTTTGTCAGCTTATCTTAACTTTGGTAGCCTTTTACATAAAAAACTAAGTGTATTAGCATTTCCACATCCTCTTTAGCATGCTTCATAAACATTTTATGCTTTCTGTATTAGCAGCAGTCCTTAGCTCTCTAGTCTAATAGAATTTGGATTTCTGAGGTACTGATTAAGAACCACACTGTGCTCGGTATTTGTATCCATTAGTGTGAAAACCATGACACAGTAAAAGCTCTGCTAGTGTCACTGGATATCTAAAATAGTGTGCCTTAACAGGAGGAAGTATTGCCAGTCTTAGGATGCTGAGCCCTAAATGAGTGCCCACATAGGGCCACCTGGCCCATGACATGCAGTTATAGCTGAGCTGCCCACCAAGTTACACTAAGCAATTAATTTGGTGTCTAGAGCCTGCACCTTGCAGTCTCAAGATTCTGAACTGGTGGGTTCACAGGTGGATCTGGTTTCAAATATACACTTATAAAAATGTTGATAGAGACAACATTCTTCTGGGGTCTCAGGAGCCCTCTAGAAAGTATCTGTATGTAAGCACAGCACTGTTGCTTGAAAGGGTGTCAGGAAATTACATTTTAATGGATCTGTATTGTTCCAGTTCTCTTGTTTTTACGGGACCTGTGGGAACTCTTCTTCTGACTATAATTGTCCTTAAGCTTTTATGAATTGTTTTAAGAGATCATCAAGTATCCAGCACCAACATTTTTAGACAACATGAGGAAACTTTACTGAGCAATGTTGCTTGTCCTTATAAATGTTACTCACTCTTGTAAAAATGATGTTCTGAAACTGGCTGGTTGATCACTTTAGGAGTAATTGCTTGACTACTCCTTGATGGAATGGAAAGGACATTCATAATGGTACTTGATTTCAGTGCTCTTTTTTCTTTTTTTTTAATATATATATCTCTCAATTGCATTTAATGAGATAGGATGGAGCAGATTCTTGAAAGTTTTCAAAACTGGAGATTTATAGTACAATAAAATCATTCACAGATAAGCTTGTATGAAGCACAGGTAAAGTAATTTCTCTCTGACAGGGTTTTAAGGTTTTTATGTCAATACGTCTTGTGTTGGTGGGATAAATTTGAATGAATAATGAGCATCTTTTCTATTTGTCAACCTGCAGTTACACGTACTTGGCCTGTACGCGTTACTGCTTCTGCTTAGGACTCTAATTTGCTACAAAAGAATGGAAAGAAAACTATAAAGATAAAAATGGTTTGTTTTCTCACATTATGTACACACAGACACCACTTTCTGGATCTGAACAGTATCCTCTGTATCTCTGGATTTTCAGTATTGAATTATCTGCTTAATTACACTACTTGCACTATCTATATTGACCTTTAATTTACACCTGTCCCTTTCACGTGGTCTTATTTCTATTGTGATTATCAAGGACATATCAGCTGATGGATGAAAAAAACGTTGTAGGCGATTAACTTGAAAAACTATATTCTAGTTCAACAAGGGTAAGTGTAGAGTCCTACACCTGGAGAGGAACAACACCATGTACCGGTACAGGTTAGGGGTAGACCCACTGCAAAGCAGCTCCATGGAGAGGGATCTTGGCATTCCGGTGGACAATAAGTTACCCATGGGACAGCAATGTACCCTTGTAGCCAGGAAGGCCATTGGTATCATGGGGTGCATAAAGAAGAGTGCAGCCATTAGGTCAAGGGAGGTTCTCCCCCTCTACTCTGCACTAGTGAAACCACATTTGGAGTATTGTGTCCAGTTCTGGTCTGCCCAGTTCAAGAGGGATAGGGAAATACTAGAGAGTCCAATGGAGAGCTACAAGGATGATTAAGGGACTGGAACATCTCTCTTATGAGGAAAGGCTGAGAGCCCTGGGGCTGTTTAGCCTGGAAAAGAGAGGACTGAGAGGAGATCTTATTAATGTTTACAAATATCTGAAGGGTGGACGTCAACAACCAAACAAAAGTACAAATATTTTTTTGAGTAGAATATGAATAATAAATCACATGTATTGATACAACAAATTGCAGACCTTGAGGATCTGTACCTAAAAACATCAAAAAAGAAACTATGCAAAATTAAATAGAAATACATTGATATCATAATAATTAAATGATAAGCCTATGGGATAAATGTTCTCCTTAACTCTATTAATAAAAGCTAACCTATTTTTGTGATGAAACAAGGGGGGTTTTGTTGTTACTTATTTTTTTCTGCAATTTTATCTCAACATGCTACCCTGCTTGCCTTCAAGAAAAAAATGAACAAACAAGTACTGCCATAGAAATTCCATTTTGCATTACCCATCATAGTAAGTGTTTCAACTTGTCTGATGGCTCTTAAGAAAGTGCTAAGTCATTTATTTCTCTGGTAAAAACAATAAATGGCTTTGTTTAACATAACCTGTAATATATTAGTTTTATACTTCAGGTGATAGCAAATCAATTTAACATAACGAAAGAATGTCAGTCCTACACATGGTTCTGTAAGAGCTCTGGGAATGAAACATGGAAGAATGACACCATTTTTCTCAATGGCACTTGGAGTCATCTGTCAGTTCAGGGGAATGTTGTGTTAAAACCTTCCTGCTAACTTCACAGTTGCTTAAGTATTAAATCACACAACATATGCTTAGTTGATTCATCTGTGTTCTTTTCCCTGGTTGTACATATATGCCCAACAACACAAAAAGCAACGGTTAGGCTGAGCTGTATTTTGAAATAGTGTTATCACTTCTACCCGTGTTCAATCTGAGAAATGTGTTTCTAAATTCAGTTATTTGAGGCAAATCTGTGTTTTTAATCCTTGACTTATTAAGGAAGGTCACATTTCTCAGACAATACTAGATTTTTTCCATTGAAGTTTTCAGATATATTCTCAGTTATTAAGAAAGCCATCTCCTTATTTAATACAGTTTGCAGAACTACCACTCTGTAAAATGAAACTTGGAGCTGAATAGTAAGATTTGCATTTTCTTACTAAGCTGAATTTGGGGGTTTTTTAATGCTGTATCATAGCAATCACAAAATTTAATGAATTCAAAAGTATTCCTACTTCTATTTTTGTGAAGAATTGGAAAAATTCTTAAGCTTCTAAAGGTTAGCAGACCCTTTTA
The DNA here is from genome assembly GCA_025331215.1 of Actenoides lindsayi. Classification (NCBI taxonomy): domain Eukaryota; kingdom Metazoa; phylum Chordata; class Aves; order Coraciiformes; family Alcedinidae; genus Actenoides; species Actenoides lindsayi. Next base: position 59,415 of record WTSP01019317.1, on the reverse strand, counting down.
CAAATTTTTAGCATCATGCTGCTGTATTATTTTTTTCCAAGGCTCAGTACGATGATTGCACTATGAGGGGAAGATCTTTCTTTATATACATATTCTTCCAGTCTAGCTGTCTGCTATAATTACAATAATTAATTCATTTATTGCTTCTCATTTGAAGTAAAAAGACCAAGCAGTAACTGAAAAACTAAAAGTTTACCTTTTGTTCTACCTTGTGGGGGAAAAAAGAAGTTAGAAAGGTTGTAAAGTTCTCATTGTAAAGACTGAAAGTCTATAAGGTTATCATTTCAAACTTGTTTAGACATCCAAATATATAACTAGCTCCCCAGTATGACTACATGAATGTATATATGCATATCTAAACATCTAACTATCTTGAAATTTTGGCCAAGGATGACTTTTGCCAAAACTTATTAAATTCTGTTAGTTCTGATAACTGTTATTCAAAAACATATATATGACACTCTAAGAATGTTTTCACATTTGATGGGTATGCCAGGAAAAAATCTAAATTAATTCTAATAAAACTCAACAATTCTGTTGTGTTTATTTTCAGTTCATTTGCAGTGTTCTGCCCAATAGTCTGAGACATCTCTCACGCCGAACTGTGAACAAGGAAAGCACCATTCTTCAGTCTTCAAAATATCAATAGAAAAATCAAATTTCTAACAATATATGTCAATGCATCTGCTCTCTCAAATAAATACATATGAAGAAAATACACCATTTTAAACAGTAAAAAATATCAAATATACCATTAAGGTTACACTAGATGGAAAATAAATACATTTTAGAGGCTATGCTGAACAGGCAAACCCTGATTAAAGTGATGGTTTAGATCAATTGACTAGAGTCAGTCTTCCCTGGTGGTAGAAAACAGCTTTTTATAATTACCTATAAATATTAAACATAACCTGATATCTTGTGCTTCTGTGTTTGGGGGGAAAAAAAGTAAAAAATTGACACAAGGCATTTAGTAGCCTGTAAGAAAAAGTTGTGTTGAGTACCTTGGTGCAATTCTCACTTACACTGAAGTTAAAGCTCTGACCAGGCCTAGTACATGACTAGATTTTAAATGGTATTTTAGGATGGATATCTGGATTCTGGGAAGGTAGGGGCTGTGTGATTCTGCAGCAAATAAAGTGTTGATAAAGGGGGCCAGTATCAATGCGATTAGTGCCTCTTATTCTAATTATAGCTGTGGTTAATACAGTGTTTATAGGATGTCTCCCTCCCTTGCTTCTTTTTCTTCACCTGATGGAAAATCACAATGCCATATGCTAGTAAAATATGATGAGACACATTTCAATATGTTGAAAAATACATGAGGCTTCAAGACTATTTCCGGATTCCATTAATACATTACATTTTCATTGCATAGTAATACTGGGCTGAATGTAATATAGAGGCAAGAGTTGCTATTTCTTACAAAATATGAAAAGGTGTGCAGTTTGCTCAATACCTGTGTTGCTATTTCTGGAGAAAAACTTTGGTTGAAGATCTCCAGCACAGAAAATAACCTGACCTCATTGTAACAACTCTACAAACCTAGCTCAAATGTAATTAGTATAGAGTAATTAGAATGATAGTCAACTTTTAGCAAGGCTGACCTGCATATAATGACCACACATTTTTTTCTCTCTGCATGAAGATTTTAGATCCCTAGTGGGTGAAAAAATGTAGATAAAATACTTGTTCTGTTTTCTTTAAACATACCCCTTAAAGGCTGTTGTGCTCCATAAGTTCCCCCAGAGTTCTGCATATTGATGCTCAGTTCAGAATGGAACTTATTATGCTGAGCAACAACTTGCCAAATCCTATTATAGAGAAAACCTTGAGATAATGTTTAATGGCTTGAAGTGAGACTGCTGTAGTGAAGTTAAATGATATGTGCCTGAAGAAAATAAGTAATTTAGCAAGAATCTTCAAATATTTAATCTTACACATAGCTTTCTCTGAGAGAGAATTAAAAAAAAAAAAAAAGAAAGAAAAGAATAAAAGCAATATCAGAGTGAAACAGCTATTTTTAGTTTGAGACACTTTTTTTCTACAAATGGGAAAATCTGCAATGAGTCATTACAGCAGCTGGTGCTAAAGCTGAGTTAGTCACATGTCTATGACACTCCTAACATGGGTCAAAACACCAAGTTTCCTCAAGGATATAAACCCAGAAATCCATAAAATATACAAAGGTCCATGACCAGTATGTATTATCTATTCAAGTCACCTGAACCCTATCACCTTTTATAACTGTGTCCACGCTTTTAACTGGTGCTTCCGGCATCTGTATTGTCAGCTGGGCATTGCAATAAGGCAAATTAAGGTTAGCTTACTAACAACAACTTGAACTAGTGCTTACGCAAAGAAATGTGTATTATCCTGTAAATTGTATGTGTCACTGATCCCAGCAAATGTGACAGCATCCATCTTTTCTACACATCTTCAATGTGCATCAATTCTCTTTGGTATTATATTGTAAAGCCACTTTTCCTTTCCAGGTTTGGAAACTTGGTCTTCTAATGAGCTCAAGAAATGGAAAATATTACGGATTGATCCTTAGAAGTGCTTCCAGACTACTCAGAGAAGCTAAGAAATGCAGGCTGATTGCAAAGAGCAAATAGCTTCTTCCTGTGCATGGGTGGCTAAGTCAAATCCCTGATGGTGACTCAGGTTCTGTCCTTCCAACCAAATGAGTATAATAAAGTACTGTCGTTGGATGCTAAGTACGATTTTTACCTCAATTCAATAGTTTTTCTATCACTCTCTGTATTTAACCTATGCCCAGTGCCTGGCCCGGAAAAACTAAGCCTGTCATGATTCGTATCTCACTGTCTCAGGTTAAATGATGTGGAGCAGTCTGATCCACAGTAGAGAGCCCAGAGTGATGTCATGCATGTTTTATGTGTGGTTGAGCTGGCCATGCTGGCATCCAAACACACCAACAGCTAGGGATTAGTTACATATAATTGCAAACTCAAGAAACTGAATAGTTGGTAATGTTTATTTAAAATGTTGAAATTATTGCAAATGATGATAGATTTAAGCCAAACAAAGATATGTAATGACCCTGCTTCACAGAATAAACATTAAATCATTGGGGAAAAAGTTTTAATTCTAGCAACGAGAGGAATGGCTATTTGCAATACTGCAGTCAGTCAGATGGGCTATGCATTAGGCAGTTCTAAAAGGGAAAAAATAATAGCTAAATATATGTAATTTGCAATTGTTTCAACCCTTCAGTAAATTTTGGTATTTTTATTCATGCTTATTAGAAGTCCAAAAGAAGCGTGTAAGCACTGTTCAGTGACAGCCAAAACATTGGTGTGTTATCAACAGTGCTTTAGTCACAGATCTAAAACCAGAACTATATGGGCTATATTCAAGAAAATTACTCTATCCCAGACAGATCTAGTACAAGTAAACAGAATATTTAGTGCCTAATCTATTGTTAATAGACTTAAATTCAGTTAGGGAATGCTAACTGCTGAACTTAATCTTACAAAAGGAAGTGCAGCTTGTTTCTTGGAAATCATGAATATAGTTTGCTATTTTTCTGCTAATTATGTAGACAACAGCTGCTAGGAGTCCCCAGTGCCTCCTGGCAGATTCCTTACATGTGGAGAATAGCATGTGTGTCCAAGGAGTAGGAAAGAAGCATCACGAGCTGGTTTAACTCAAGTCCCCACATGTAGTGAGGTTAGGAGACAGCTGTATGGTGCACTTGGTTCCAGGAACTAAAAATCATTTCTGCCTTTTGTGGTACAGATGTAGACCAAAATCCCTTTATTTCCTCTGACTGTCAGTGAGCTGACATACTATGGTAGACTCAGAGCTGGAGGACAATCTCATCTGTAACTGAACTTGAATGGGATGCTTTCATCTGCAAGGTATTTAACCACCCAAATACTTTCAGTGACCTAAAGCCAGGTATTAAGTGTGGAATTGCTCTATCAGTGTACAGGTAATCTTGCTACATGAAATAACGCTGGTTCTTCATAACAGCTTTGCACCATCTAATATTATTCAGCCAAATGGCAACCAGACTCCGGAATGTATATGCTCTAAGTTTGTAAACAGGGAAAGGAAAAGGAGGTTCACAAACTTGAAGAGGCAATGTAGCATGCTTAGATCTTCTTTAATACATTTTCTGCAGCTTGACACAGCTCTACCTTTCATTAGCAGTTGTTCAGGTCTATATTCACTTGGATTGACTTTCATTTCAAGAAGGATGAGCTGTTCCTACAGCAGCTGTGATATAACTGTTATGAATGTGAGGGTGTACAATGCATTCCATTAACAGAGAGAGAAATTATGTTTTACTGGAAGTGTTAGAGGAACTCTGCATCATCCCTCCGTACAATTTCTACACTGCAGTCAACAGAGAACTGTGCTTTCTGTTCATGAAAGCACTGCATGGCTTCCTGAATTGCTTCTTATGAGCATAATCTGAATGCCAATTGGAGCTCTGTGTTCATTATAGGTACCATAAAATAGCGGTAAGTGTTGAAATTTATAACTGACTGAATTTTCTATAAATGATGTGTGCTTTATTGCCTGTTAATGCACAGTTGCTGCAGTAAACTTTGCAGTCTTGTTATTTTATACCATTTTACCATCCATATTAGAACAGCATGCTCACATTGGCGTAGTTAAGAATGAATTGCAGTTTCCATTACAAACCTCTGATTTCAGTCATAAAGACTCGCTCTCTGCTCTAACATAGTGCATGAATTTTAGATCTGCACTTTTTTTGTTAGAAGCATCCAGACTGGCTAATTCCAAATAATTTATGAATGAATAGAAGAGAGTAGGGCATTTTCAATTTGTATTTAAAATGTAAGTTGCTTTAATTTAAACAAAGAAAACAGTTGCTTAGAGAGGCTGTTCTGGTTTAATTAAGTAAACTCTTTTCCACTCTGTTTTCCCAGAGAGTAAAAGGGGGACTACATGATGTAAAGTCATAATAACCAAATGTAGATTTGTATTTTAAATGAGTCAGTCCAATTGGTCAGTGAGGCTTCTGCCTAAGTGAAGAGTGCAGGACCAGTTTTATATGAGTTGAAGTCCATGAAAACAGATGTTTCCCAGAAGTTAGGTTTTTATGAATGCTTCATATAATTCAGATAATGTCTTTAATAATCATGTTGCATTCATGTTACATTTTGCCTCAGGAGACTTCACTGCACTATACAAAAAGGGGTACTGAAGGTACTGCTCTCTGCACTTATTATCTAGAGACAGGAGTGCTGCAGGTCTTGCAGATCTTCTCCACCCTTGCCCTCAGCCTGCATGCTGAGCTGCAAAGTGGCCCCTCCTCTGCATCCTCACCCTGCACTAGTGAGTGCTCATTAAAGAGGACATGTTTTCTGTAACAAGAAAATCCCCTGCATCATCTTTTGTGCAAGCTAACTTCCCTTGGCCTTCCCCTGAGTTACAGCATTATGTTTCTGAGAGCTGCTGGCGGCCCCTGAGGCTGACGAAAAAAGAGGTAGTTTCCATCTGCACAGGCTTTTTATTGCATTTCAACTTTGCTCTAAATACTTTTCCCTTTCGAAAGGATGAATTAAGCAACATTTTGCAGTGACAGAGACATCTTCAAAATAAGCATTTGCTGACAAAGACAAGTCTTTCAGCATCCACATTGCAGGGTGACCTGCAGAAGGGGGTGTGGGTAGTATCAAAGGGGGCTACAACTCACATCCTGACTTAACCTCTTCACCCAGCATTTAATACCCACCACTGCAGGAGGTGGATCAAATGAGTTTGTAGGAAAACCTGTGGTGCTGTTAGCACAGTAAGCACAGGGTAGGCAGTACTGGGGGGAGCAGAGCTGAGCTGAGCAGCAGCCACCAACCCCTCCTTCTGCCACCACCCATGTCCCAAATGGTGCGCAAAAACCATGCATGCAGGGCCACTGAGCGATGTCGACATTTTCCATTAGACATTTCTCTCTGTCAGAAGAGGCAGAAAGAGACAATATAGAACAGTCGAAAAGCAGCCATGGCAGCTGGTCGGTCCTAGTGGCAGGCCAGGAGATCGGTGTTTTTTCACCACCCAGGTGAGCTTTCTGTTAGGCGGGAGGCCCAGGGGAGTGGACAGCCATGGCAGGTGCCTGTCTCTTTTGCGAGGGAAGCAGGGACAGGCACTGGTGGAGCCACACACACCGCAGGCAATTTAAATGCCTCACCAAGCACAAAGCCACACAGGTGTGTCCTCTTACCCTCTGCGAAGTCAGTTACTTTTAGAGGTCTAGCTATGGTTACAAGCTGGGCAAAGGCTGTGGCTAGGATAACTGTGGGAACCCAGACTGAGGCCCCACACAAACATGTGGGTGTCCAGACCCCTGGCTGCAGAGAATGCCAGAGCCTGGCCCTTGTAATGGAAGGTGTTGGAGATGACACTTGTGTCAGATGCGAACAGGTGAATGATCTACTCAGCATGGTGGCTGAGCAAGAGGAGGAAATTAATAGACTAAGGACTACACAGGATTGTAAAAGGGAGATAGACTGGTGGAGCCAGGCTATACCATCCTGGAGGGAGGGGCAGCAAGTGAGGGCTGTACAAGAAGTAGAGATTTCCATTTCCTCTTGCCACCCAGAAAAAATAGGTAAAGGAGGAGACCTAAGAGATGGGGGGGGAACGGAGGCAGGCCTGCCCCCGGAAAGGCAGGAGGGCCACCTTCTGATCTTCTCAGTGTTACCAGCTGCCCATGTACAACACGTATGGGGCTCTAGAAACTGAGGATTGGGCAGAGGAGGATGGAAAGTCCATTCATGCAGTTGCCCAGGGCATGTCAGCCAGCCCCAAGATTTAGGACTAGTGCAACCAAGAAAAAAAGGAAAGTGATAGTTGTAGGGGATTCCCTTCTCAGGGGAACTGAGGGCTCTATAAGTAGGCCAGATCCATGCCACAGGGAGGTCTGCTGCCTACCTGGAGCATGGATTAGGGACATTTACAAGAAACTCCCCAATCTGGTCCAGCCAACAGACTATTACCCACTGCTGGTTATGTAGATTGGGAGTGATGAAATCATAGAGAGGAGTATAAAAGCAATTAAAAAAGACCTCAAGTCCTTGGGAAGATTGCTTGAGGGGTCAGGAACAAAGGTGGTGTTCTACTCAATCCTTCTAGTGACAGGGAGAGTTGCTAAAGGAAAAAGGAAAACCCATGAGATTAACACATGGCTTAAGGGTTGGTGCCACCAATGGAACCTTGGTTTCTTGAACAGGGAGATTTTCATGGCACCAGGTCTATTGGAGACAGATGAGGTTCATCTGTCCAACAAACGGAAAAGAATCCTTGCAAGTGAGTTGGTGGGGCTCATTGACAAGGGTTTAAACTAGTTTTGAAGGGGCATGGGGTTGTTACTGACCTTGCCAGTGAGAACCCTGGGTGTAATAACCCAACACTGGCAGGTCAGTATATAGGTATCTTGGATTGCCAGAGGTTCCACCATCCCTCAAGGTTGAAAACTATGTACTTGACTCCCTCCCTGAAATGTTTATATACCAATGCGCGCAGCATGGGCAATAAACAGGAGGAGCTGGAGGCTGTTATGCAGCAGGAAAACTGTGATGTAGCTGCCATTATGGAAACCTGGTGGGTTGGCTTGCACAGATGGAGTGCTGGGATCAAGGGCTACCAACTTTTCAGAAGAGATAGACAAGGAAGAAGAGGTGGTGGAGTGGTCCTCTATATTAGGGGGGCATATAAATGCCTGCAAATGAATGTGGGTGATGATAGCATTGAGTCTCTGTGGGTAAGAATCAGAGGAAAGGCCAACAGGGCTGTTATCGTGGTGGGAGTCTGTTACAGGCCACCCAATCAGGATAAAGACACAGATGAAATATTTTATAAGCAGTTAGGAGAGATTTCAATATCACTACCCCTTGTTCTCATGGGGGACTTCAACCTCCTGGATGTCTGTTTAAAGTACAATACAGCAGAGAGAGAATAGTCCAGGAGGTTCCTGGAGTGTATGGGAGATAACTTCTTGATGCAATTGGTAAGTAAGCCAACCAGGGAAGGTGCCCTCCTTGACCTACTGTTTGTGAACAGAGAAGGACTTGCTGTAGAAGGCACTGTTGGAGGTCAACTGAGGAATATCGATCATGAAATGATAGAGTTTTCAATTCTTGAGGAAGTTAGGAAAGGGGTCGGTGAAACCTCCACCTTGGACTTTTGGAGGGCTGACTTTGATCTATTTAGGACACTGGTTTGGAGAGTCCCTTGGGAAGCAGTCCTTAAAAACAAAGGGGCCCAGAAAGGTTGGGCTTACATTAAGACTGAAGTTATGAAGGCTCAGGAGCAGGCTGTCTCTATGTGCCAGAAAATGAGCCAGCAGGGAAGAAGAGTGGGCTGGTTGAGCAGGGAGCTTTTGCAGGAACTCATAAACAAAAAAAAGAGTGTATCAACTTTGGAAAAAGGGTCAAGTGAATCAGGAAACATTTAAGGATATTGTAAGGTCATGTAGGAAGAGAATT
>WTSP01019317.1:0-50835 GCA_025331215.1 Actenoides lindsayi | reverse complement strand
GCATTTAAGGATATTGTAAGGTCATGTAGGAAGAGAATTAGAGATGCAAAAGCTCAGTTAGAACTTAATCTGGCCATGTCTGCTAAGGATAATAAAAAATGCTTTTATAAATACATTAATAACAAAAGAAGGGTCAGGGAAAACCTCCACTCCTTGTTGGATGAGGGGGGGAACATAGTAACGGATGATAAGTAGAAGGCTGAGGTGCTTAATACCCTCTTTGCCTCGTTCTTTAACAAAAAGACTAGATATCCTCAGGACAACTGGGCTCCTGAGTTGGTAGGAGGGGATGGGGAGCAGAATACCCTTCCTGTAATCCAGGAGGAAGTAGTTAGTGACTTGCTGTGCCACTTAGATCCCAACAAGTCCATGGGTCCCTATGGGATTCATCCTAGGGTGTTGAGGGAGCTGGTGGAAGAACTGGCTAAGACACTCCATCATTTATCCCTGGTCATGGCTAACAGGGGAGGTCCCAGATGACTGGAGGTTGGCCAATGTGATGTTTATCCACAAGAAGGGCTACAAGGAGGATCTGGGGAACTATAGGCCTGTCAGCCAGACCTTGGTGCCTGGCAAGGTTATGGAGCAGTTCATCCTGAGTGCCATCACGCAACATATAGAAGACAACCAGGAGAGCAGGCCTAGCCAACATGGGTTCAGGAAAGGAAGGTCCTGTCTGACCAATCTCATCTCCTTCTCTGACTTGGAGACCTGCCTGCTGGATGAGGGGAAGGCTGTGGATGTGGTTTACCTCAACTTCAGCACCTTTGACACAGTCTCCCACAGCATCCTCCTGGAAGAGCTGGAAGTCCATGGCTTGGATAGGTGCACCCTTCACTGGGTTAAAAACTGTTTGTATGGCCAGGCCCAGAGAGTGGTGGTGAATGGTGGTGCATCCAGTTGGCATCTGGAGACCAGTGGTGTATGCCAGGGACCAGTACTGGGACCAGTCCTATTCAACATCTTTATTGATGACCTGGATGTGGGCATTGAGTCTACCCTCAGTAAATTTGCAGATGACAGCAAACTGGGAGGGAGTGTCAATCTGCTGGAGGGTAGGAAGACGCTGCAGAGGGACCTGGACAGGCTTGGTCGATGAGCTGAGGCCAGTGGTATGAAGTTCAACAGGACCAAGTGCAGGGTCCTGCACTTTGGCTACAATAACCCCAGGCAGTACTACAGACTGGGGGAGGAGTGGCTGGAGAGAGGCCCGGTGGAGAGGGACCTGGGAGTACTGGTTGAAAACCGGTTGACCATGAGCCAGTAGTGTGCTCAGGTGGCCTGGAAGGCCAATGGCATCCTGTTTTGTATCAGGAATAGTGTGGCCAGCAGGACTAGGGATGTGATTCTCCCCCTGTACTCAGCACTGGTGAGGCCTCACCTCGAGTACTGTGCACAGTTCTGGGCCCCTCACTTCAATAAGGATTTAGAGTTGCTGGAGCAGGTCCAGAGGAGAGCAATGAGGCTGGTGAAGGGACTGGAAGGAAAATCTTCTGAGAAGAGACTGAGGGAGCTGGGGTTGTTTAGCCTGGAGGAGACTCAGGGGGGACCTTGTCACTCTCTACAACTACCTGAGGGGAGGTTGTAGTCAGGTGGGGATTGGACACTTCTCCTAGGCAACCAATGACAGAATGAGGGGGCATTGGAATGGACTGCCCAGGGAGGTGGTGGAGTCACTGTCCCTGGATGTGTTTAAAGAAAGGCTGGATGCGGCACTTAGTACCATGGTCTAGTCGATGTGGCAGTGTTGGGTCATAGGCTGGACTTGATGATCTGAGAGGTCTTTTCCAGCCTCAGTAATTCTGTGATTGTGTAATATATTTAGCACTGTGAATTCTTTGTTCATCTGCCTACATAGCTGATCCGTCTTTAATGACACCTTCAGTAAGTGAAGGTGTCACACAAGCCATAAGATTAGTACAATTTCTTGCCCTTTCCAGTTGTTTCATATATAACATGATTAGGAGCAGTGATAGTCTTCATGGTGCTTGTGAAATCCATGTGGAACTTCTTTTCCAGCTACCTCAACTATCCTCTTGTAATGACAATAATGCTGTTGATGTAGTGGCAGTACTATAACTGTCAAGGTCTAAGGATGTAAACAGCACAAGGTCTGGGGAGAGTGGTTATAGGTTTTATCAGACCTACTGGATGCAGTTAAAAATACAGATAAGCTTCCAGTCATGTAAGACATGATACCACATAGAGATATCTGTTTTCTTAATCTATGAGTAAGTCTAATAAAAAAAAAAATGGAGGGCTTGTTGTGCAACTTTTCTCCTTTCTGTCAGAGGTTAACAGTTCTTAAGAATACTGTAGGACCAGACAGAAAATCAAGGTGATTGTAGAAAAATGAAGAAAAAAATGATCGAGGATTACTGTGTTTTCCACTGTATACTGTGTGGAAACCCTTGCTGACTGCTGCTCCCTCTCTGCACAGAAACCATCTGTGCAGGGTATGCTGAACTTCTCTCCAGCACAGCTCAGGTGAAAAGCTGTATCTGCTAATGCAGCCTGAAAACAGCGGTACTGCCTTTTTTACTGATTCTTTGGGGTCAGCTTCAGGAGATCTTAATGTACAAATCCACAGCTCTGGCTCTTCCCCTGCCTATCCCAGGCTGCAATGTGGACAGGGACAGCCCAGCACACAGCTCTGTGTTGAGCAGCCAAAAAGACTCCAGTTTCAAGGTATTTGCATAGCTGTGACTTTTGCAGAATGTATTTATTCTAATTCAGTTGCCATGAGTTCTTCTATGATTTTTCCACAGCACTCAGGTGTGGTCCTGTGTGAAAATCCCGTGCTAAAATCCTGTTTCTAGTGAAAGGGGAAAAAAAATAAATAAATCAAAGTAAGTTTAACACCATCATGAATACAAAGTTTGTGGGTACTTAGTACACCAGAGAAATATGATTTTATCGTGTACCTTATGATAACTGTTTGCAAAGAAACAATGTAAAAATTATGCTGTTGTAGAAAAGCACCCTTTGGATAGTATAAATCCTTTAGATGCAAATGATCTCTTCCTAAAAGCACAGAAGAGTTAAACTTACTTTAACTTCTCTACCCAAGATAAATTACTGCAATGATTAAACACAGCTCAGGAGCCTTTTTATATGTGGTGCTACTAAACTATCCATTACAGACAAGCCAGCTTGTATTGAAGCAAAATCCAAATTTGGAAAAAAGATTAAAAAATACCAAGACAATATTATCACAGTGACACAGGGATAAATTTGAGTAAATTTAAAGTAGCAAGGAAAGTAAAAGTTGCAAAGAGGAACTGCTGCATAATATCTGCCTTTTTAAAACATCTGAATTTTAGCTCTAGCTGAATGTAATCTTGCAGTTCTAGCCTGACAAGAAATGGCTTTCCAAGAACGTTTGGAAAGTAAAAACTTGAGGAAAAATATCATGCTCAATCTGGGCCTAAGCAAAACCTTCAATCAGGATGACCACACACAGGGTGGAGAGCATCACTTGAAATTATGAGGGATCTAGGGTAACACAACACTCAGGTACCTAGGGGTTTTCTTTCTTTTATTTCACTTCTCTGGGCATCAGTGTTACTTTGCTTGGTTTGGCTTTTCACATATATTTATATATGTGTGTGTGTGTTCATATATATTTTAATTTTTTTTTCCTGTACTGTTGGTTTAAAACATGTACTCTGTGGGAAAATAGTGCACAATGAATTTTGCCAAAGTGGAAAGGATTATTCCCACTCACTCTTGCCCTTATCTACGATTTTTAGTTTACCAGTTCTGAAAAGGCACAACAACTTTAGGTGAGAGTTTAAGAAATACAGACTTTCTAGCTGAAAACATGGACAAAGTATAAAACTTTTCTTTAGCTTTATAGATAAATATGAACTAAGATCCTAGATCCAAACACTCTTCAATTTTGAGAAAATTCAGGCCTCAAATTAAATTGACAGACCTACTTTAAGATTTTCTCAGGCAGGAAGAGACATTTTAGGCTGGAGGAGATAGTGTTGCAGAGACTGTGGCTGCAGATTTACACAGCAGCTGAGCCAGAAGCTTTCAGGTTTTCCATTTAGGACTTTCCTGAGTGCATTCTCCCTAAATGCTGCTTTAGGTCACTGAGGGTTGTTTTGTTGTTTAGGGTTTGGGTTTTTTTGTTTTGGGGGGGGAGGGGAGGGGAGTTTTGCAACATCAGATTTAGCTGAAAAACACACTTTCTTTTCAGCCAGAAGAATTCCTCAAAATATGTTGGTAACAGTAGATTCTTATCTTTTATACAGACCAGTCACTGAAAAGGAAATGTAATTTTTGGCAAGTCTGTGGCAGGGGGAAACATGCTATTCATGCATTTTGGAATGCTTTTCGCATTTAGAAAGAGTGTAATTTAGGTAAATATTTCAATTAGTTATGGGATGTATGTCATAAACAGACATTATAAAAAAGGGAATAAAACTTAGAAGATTGAATGTCTGGAAAAATACTTCCTAAATGTGAAGTTCATTAAGCTGCGGTAAAATGTCCCAGGAGTAGCAGTGGTCAGCTGCTCAGCTCTTCAGTCAAATCAAAATAGCCTGGACAAAGTATTGCAAAATACACTTTAGGGAATGATTTTATAGAGGCCAGGAAAATAGAGTAGGTGAATTAATAGATCTTTTTCATCTCCATGTTCTATTATAGTATGGTCGTTTGAAGCAAATTTGTGTATTTAACCTCCAGCGTCTGAGAAAGCTGTTACGAAATCTGTGTAGCCTTTAAAATGTATACAAAGGTGTAATGGAATCTAAATTTAACTTAGGTAGAAAATGTATCTGTGTGTATTATTAAAGTCCTGGGACTTATATGGTGATTTCAAGAAGCTTCTGGCATTTTGTTGAGGAATCATTTCCAGCAGTCATTTTGATAAAGCTTTAATAACTAATTTAATAGCAAATTCTCACTGCAACCAGCCTAAACCAACATCTTTTTAATGCCCTGCTGTCTTTTTAATTGTCACTTGTAAAGCTGTGAACTGAACAGAAATGAATAGTTTAAATGTCACTCAGGTTTACATCTTTTTTAAGGCAGTAGGGTAACAACTTGATGAGTTCCTGTGCAAATGAGAGGATTTGTTATTGTGGGCATGACTGCCTTGATTGTGGTAAGGGTGTGAACGACTCTGAATTGCATAGGTACTGGCATAAGTAGGGTCTTGAATTGTCTGTCTGTCTGGTTAACAAGTTACCTGTCCCTTTTACAATCATCCTCTTTCATCAAAGCTTCTTCATCAGCTTCTCTTTGTTACTAGTGCCTTGAACTGGCTGTGTAGAGGCCTCCCTGTGTTTATACTGCATGGCAATAGCTGATCTATAGAGGTTATTACCAGATTAGAGCAGCAAAGCTCCCATGAACATGATGTGCTTGCTTACTCTTGATACTTTTCTCCAAAGAAATTTGGAAATGGTGTTGTGAGTCCTCCTTGGCTGCACCAACTGCTTCTGTATCAGAGTGTAGGACTCTGTCAGGTAAACATTTCATACAGACACCTAACACTCGTGTATGCATTTTGCATCAGGTCTCAGTACATATCAGGTCTTGATCCCACACTGATTGTGTTCAGGTTAAGGGAAAGGAATGCCTTCCTAGCTGCAAACCATGTGAACAGAACCGAGCAAGGCTCCCTCCTTCTGGTGGTGACTCCACAGGGACCAAAGCTCAGCAGCTCAGGACATGGTTTCTGCAATTCCCCCTGATGTCAGTAAGTCTTGCAGGTGTGAGTGACAGGTCCATTACCTTCCCGTTATAGAGTCCTGTAGGGATTCTCTCAGTGATTCATAAGGAGGACCAGGAACCACAACATACATATTCATAAATGTTCAGACTTTGCAGGGCCCTTGGGGGTAAGAATAGCCAAACATACCTTTTTGTGCTGATGTCAGCAATAGCTATCCAGTAACCCAGCAATTTTTTACAATAATGAGACCAAAGAAGAGCTGAGTTACCCAATAGCTCAGTCAGAGCTGTCACATAGTTAATTAAAACAATGGTCCCCAACTTTCCCTACATGGTCCATGGAGGGAAAACAACTAAACTTGTCCCTGCTATGCCTTACTCTGACATGCTGAAATGGCACATATGCCTTGCTCAAGAGTGAAATTTATTACAGTCATTCTCACAAGAAGCTATACCCCCTGTCATTTGGACCAGTGGGGCATTAAGAAGGTTTAAAGCTTGTTCTCTTTTATGTCCATTTTTTGATGGAGGTCAGTCTCTGTGTCATTTAAGTACATTTGATGATGCTTGGAGTGGCTTGATGCCTCTCATGGAAGTGTCAGCTGCAGCTCCTGAAATCTTTGCTTTCTATTGAGAATTGATGCAGTTTTTTTTTTTTGTTTTTTTTTTTTCAACTCTTTTATTCTTTTTGTGAGGAGCTGTATTTTCTTCTTGCTTTCTCTTCCTCTGGTCCCTCTGGACAATAGTATAATTCTGACACCAAGAGCTGTTATAATAATATAGTTCCCACTCTGGGGAATGAAGACTTGATGAAGGGAGGCACTGTGCAGTGAAAAGAGAAGGAATGCAGCAGATCTGTCACGCAGGACCACCAGCCCTAGGTGAGCTACAGTGGAAATTCACTCAGTTTGTCTTTAGCTTCTGTGCTTCAGCTGGGAAAAGGTAATGGATTTTAGATTATTCGTCAGACTTTAGGACATATCAGAATCAAATACTTTGTGATATATGTCCCTGATAAACCTATGTATTTACCATAGATCTTGGCAAAAAGACTTGTCTAACAATTGAGGCCCTTTTTGTTTTATAAAACGTGCAAAGGCATAAAAAGGGAGATATTCCTCAAAATGTGAACTGCAAGTCTGGCTTTTTAATTTTTAGGTTTAATTATCAGTGTTAGGGAAGTTTTGGTGCTCAGTTTTTGCTCACCTTCTGTCACACAACAAAGAGGAAAACTCATCTGTCCATTCCTTATGGTACCTAAAGCAGAAGTTTGGTAACATTTCAATTCCTACTTTACTCTGAGGAATATTTAGTTTCCAGTTTCTATTTGTATGCTTCACCTCTGGCTTGAGGAGTCAGTATCAGGATGTGTCTCCTTTTATGCTGCAGTTCATTATGTCAACTATTTTTGTGTATTCATTCTATGTACTTGTTCTTAGAGACAGTGTGGTGGGTGTATTTATTTTTAGAAGTAAACAGGGACAAATATTTCCATCTGGAGAATAATAAAAAAATTGCTTCAGTTGAACCTCAAGTTTGACTCACAGGGAAACAGACTTTTGCCATACTTTGCTAAAGTGGAAAATTAAAAGACAATTTAAGGTAGGACTGAAGATTTTCAATGGTTACTGTATCTGTCAGACATCTAATTGTCAATGACTTTTGTCTGTGAAAGCTCTAGGCCCCTGGCTGTTCTTTAGTGCCTTTGAAAATCACTTCTTGTCTATCCCTGTGTTGTACATGCTGTGTGGAAACAATTCTGATTATCCCAGAGATGTTTTCCTTAGGATAGCCTAAATGCACCCTTTTAAAAGGCACATGGCTTCAATGAGCACTCCCAGTAATAGGACAAGGAATAAAGGGTATAAACTTGAGCATAGAAGGTTCCACCTCAACATTAGGAGAAACTTCTTTTCTGTGAGGGTGACAGAACACTGGAACAGACTGCACAGAGAGGTTGTGGAGTCTCCTTCTCTGGAGACTTTCAAAACACGCCTGGATCTGTTCCTGTGTGGCCTGCCTGGAGTGTTCCTATGCTGGCAGGGGGGTTGGACTAGATGATCTCTAGAGATCCCTTCCAACCCCTAAAATTCTATGATTCTATGATTCTGGTAGCACATTTCTGTAAAGCCTTAAAGACAGGGATGAATCCCCCACAAAAGCAAAAAGTCTAAGACAAAACACTGCTGTTGGAATAACAAACCCAGCAAGGTTATTACTTTGAGGAAGCAATGGAAGTTGGCACTACAGTGTGTCAGAGTAAGGTTAAGTGAGCTAAGGACCGCAGGCCTATTTAATTAAGTAAATAGACTATCAATCACAAAGAATAACAGTCCTATATAATAGGTTTATAAACCTTGCAGTCTTGTTCCACAGATTCCCGTGTTGTCCTATTTTCATTATGCAGAACTGGAGACTTTCACTGAGGAATCAATTCCCAGCAGAACAGCAGTTATAAGCTCCTGACAATTTAGGGGAAAAAAATGGCCAGATGCTCAGAATAGGTTTGACACTTAAAATGAAGAGGTAGATACTATATCACCAGTCCAAAGTGTGCCAAGCTCACAGGTGACTTCAGAATTTTAAGTTTTCAGGAGATAACAAATATCCCCAAGACTTTCCTTTGTTTTCTGAATTATGTAACTTCACATTTGTGTTTTCAGGTTCGAAGGGTGACGCTTGCTTAATATATTTTTAAATAAAAACTGAGCTTCTGCTATAACTGTGTAGCTCTTGTAGCATGGTTCAAATAAAAATACCAAACTGCAGAATTTCTGAGATAAGATAATGAGAGTTAGCAACAGAGTGAGATGCTTAACAAGTTCCAGGGAGAAGACACGACAATAACTTCAAGCTTTTATGAACCATTTTTAATAGAGATGCACAAGATCTGATGCTAAACTCTGAAATATTTAACAGTTTTCTAATAAC
Source organism: Actenoides lindsayi (assembly GCA_025331215.1). Lineage (NCBI taxonomy): Eukaryota > Metazoa > Chordata > Aves > Coraciiformes > Alcedinidae > Actenoides > Actenoides lindsayi. The sequence continues at coordinate 42,213 of WTSP01019317.1, read as the reverse complement.
TCATATGCAATCCACAAATGTTTTTCCTCTGCATCCCATAAAGAGGCCACACTTCTGTAGAAAGTGCTACCTCCCATGATGATGGGCATCCAGTGGTCTGAGGAGGTGACTGGGACTCCTCCACCTGCTAGTGTGTGCTCCTCTGTTCCTTCATGTGTGGGGATGAATATTAAATCACAACAACACGACTGTAATGACCATGTGAAAGATCAGACCTCAGCTATACTTCCTGTGATCATCGCTGCCTTGGCACCTTTTTCTGCAATAAAGAACCATAATTATGTGTAGATAATCCCTAATAGATGCTTACATTTTAGGTTGTTGTTTGGTTGATTGGTTTTTTTTAATCCAAAGAATGGAATTTTCCATCATTCTTGGTTAGCCAGTCTTAGACTGGTGTTAAAGAAACTTTCTAACTCTAAACTGCTTTGCTAAAGGTTAATCTTGCTGGTCCTATTTCAAGCAGTACTGGAGAAACACTGCTCATTCTTTGGGAAGGCATGCTAACAGACATGTAACATTGTTGACTTAGTCAAAGCAGATCTTAAACTTTTTATTTAGCTTTCTGAACGTCTTCTTTTTGTCTTCCTCTGTAGGCCAGTTCTTCATTTATATGGTCCTTAAATTGTCATGTTGAAAATGGGATACAAGCCTCCTCCCTAGTGCAAAGTGAGCAGGAAAGTTTTCTTTCTCAGGGTCAATACATCACATATGGGTGATATTTCAAAATGCATGGAACTCTTTCTGGATAATTCTTGACTGGACCACTCACGTAAATAGGTTTTGCCTAACATAAGGAATACAAAATTGGGTCTTTTCTGAAATTTAAATAGAAAGTCTGATAAAAGTTCACTTAAGTTTCAGCTCAATAACATCACAAAGGCTGCAACTGTTTCACAAATTTAAAATTCTTCTAAGTAAAGGATTTTTTTCCAAAGTACTGAGCTGCTCAAAATCTCAACCTATAATACACTGGCTCATATAAACATTTTACTGTAAACCATGCAAACTGACTGTCTTACAAGCTAGGCAGTCCCTTCTGGCATGTCTTACTTGGAAGCTATATTGGGCAAATAGCCTGTGTAGTAATATTTCTGGACATATTTTCCATTTTTACTCCTACTTCATAACATGTTGGAAAAAGAAAAAAAAAGAAAAGTCGCTTACTGAAAACTATGGAACTTCAAAGCATCGGAAATACAGTTTTGTAGGGACATTAAGGACAGAAAGGGCAGCTTCTGTTTAAACTATGTTGACTTTCCCCGCTCTGTTGTACATCACACCTGATCCTGATAAAATCTGACCTTTCATCCTCTCCTGTTCCTGGCAATATTAATGGAAGATATCCTGTTCTATTATGAGTGATTGTGAGCTTCAACTGTATTGCTCCAAAGTAACTTAATTGGCACCAAAGACGTTGTTGGTCCCTGGCAGTCCAAAAGACTTACATTGATGTGCCTTCTCCATCTGCTTTATATCTTGGACTAAGTCTCTGGTTTCTGGTCTCAGTTAAATATCTAAATACCCATCTGTTATGAAATACATTAAAATAAACTGTGAGCTACATGAAGCATGACATATTTTTATAGCATGACTGTTCTGAAACAGAAGAAAAGGCCTTTTGCTTTTACCCTGAAGTTACCAATATCTGATGTTGGAAGGTCTTATGGCTTAGATCACCAGACAAGCTTGAGTATCTCCTAGAGTAAGATGCTTGGAGGTAATCAAGAAATTAATTAGAATACTATTAGGGAAATATTTTAGCTCTAATTTATTTGTTAAGGTTATAAAATAAAAGACAGAGTTTTAGAGTCCTTTTTTAGAAAGTAATTGGCAGAACATGTAATAGAGAAGTGAATGGCAATAGGAAGACAAAACTTCATAGCTCTTTCTCAGTTCTTCCTCTGACTTTTTAAAGTCTTGTTTGTCTTCCTGCATTTTGGATACCAACTAGTCTAGGATAAGCTATTTTTGGACTTGAATTTTGGGAGAAGGAGGTTGCATTTTTGTATACTGATTTAAGTCCACGGCCACTCTGTTTTTTATGACCTGAATCACAAGCAGGAAGAAGCACCACAACTTGGATGCTGTTAGAATCCCATGTGAATGCAGTTCTTGTGTAGTTTCAGCACTAGGTAGAGGGAATTTTCCAAGTTCCATATCTTGAAGGTTCCTGACACTCATGACAATGTTCATCAAATAGTTTTATCTGCTTCTGTGATAATCCCAGTATTTGGAATCAAACCTCATGGAAGCTGATCAAGGCAATGAGGAAGTAAAAAAACCATCTGCTCCAGTTTATAATTAATCACGGTCCAAATGCCAGCTCTTCTATAGGGCTCTTTTAGTGTCTTTCTCATGACATGGGTTATTCACAAGTAGGCAGCAGCAGAATACAACATGATTTAAATTCCCAATTTATTCAGTCAGCCACTAAGTTTTACAGTATTTATTTTTAAAAATCTCAAATACTCTCCCTAATTAGGACTCCCTTCTTCCTCCAGCTCTTAATGGGTGCAAATGTGGCCAACTTGAAATATGCTTAATCAGAGCACTGCCTGATTTTGTCTTCATACAACAGCTATTGCCCTAAGGGACAAATTATGTCTTCAATTGCACACACTCATTCCATTCACCAAAGACTTGACATTGGAGGGAAATATATATTGAAATTAGCTACACAGCTTACATACTTACTCCTTTTTTTTTAACATTTATTTTGCATATATAAATGCACATGTGTAATTATTAATTTATTTTGTATTTGGTTTACAGTTTATTTTTTACTCTAGTGATGCCATTTTCTTTAAGACTCGCTCCTTTATATCTGTGCACAAACCTCCAAGGAACCTCGAAGAAACCCATGCTTTTTAAATATGTTTCATAGAATATACTCACATGACCCCAGCTCCTGTGTAGTTGCAAAATAATCTCAGAATAAGTGTGTTTGTTGACTGTTAAAGTTTGATAATCCCTCCAGTATGATTATAGCTTGCAGGTCCTCTGCCACAAATTGTGCACCATCTCTTGTGGATGTGCAAACTAAGCTTCATAACCCACTTAGACTAAGAGAACAGAGATAACAGGGTGGCTTGTGGATTATCCTCAGCCCTTATCTCCTGCATGCATTGTGGTTAAATGGCACTTTGCAGCACACGAAGGATGGATTTTGGAGGAAGGAGTAGGGAGAAGAAAGGAAAATATTAGGACTCAGCTGTGGGTGGAAGTGAGGAAGGAAGGCTTGGAGCATTTGTGGCCTGAGAAAATGTGGACTGGAGGCATGAGTCCTCATTCCTAAGGTTAAGGGGTGCAGAAGGAAAGGCAAGGCTGGCTCAAGAGTGGTTCTGATCTATACGCATGCAAGAAGCCCCTTTCCACTCCTTATCTTAACAGAGGAAGGGAATGAGAAAACCAGTGTTTGGAATTTGAGTTTCAAGAAAGTCTGAAGTCGATTTCAAAATACCTTGCACTAGGGTGACAGAGGCTGCTGAAAATGAGGGGAAACTGCCTACTAATCAACTTAAATCCTATCTCCAGTGAAACCTAGAAAGATGAATGTAAATGTCTCACCCCAAAGAAGCTGAAAAGTAACTAACATTTCACAGGCTTTTAATTGCCATGTTCATTTTTGTCTAGCTTTTTTCCTAGTATTTTCCTAACATTAGCCTGCTTCTTATATTAGCAAATTTAGCTTTCTAGTCGGTGTATCTTGCTCTCTCTTCAGTGTTAGATCCACAGCTAATTTGAAGGTCTAAACCCTCAGTGGTGCAGGTTAAAGGCAGATGTATTCTAGCTGTGAAGGTGTTGGTATATCAGACAAGTTAGCAGTTATTACACAAACAACTACTTCCAGACCTATCTGCAACTAGACCCAAGGGGCAACCCCCACAGGATAATACATGTCTGGAGGTACAGTGATCCAGAGCCTCACTGGATATCAAACCCCATCTGAGTACCTCCCTCTATGACTGATAGCTAAGGGTATAATGTGCCCTGCAAAGTCAGAGCTGTGGAACCAATACTTTATGGAATTAAGTGGGAAGAAGGGGGAAACATATGCATGATTACTAGGTAATCCTGATCTCCCATATAGGAATATTCCTGGATTTCTAAACATTCCTTGTCTGTGATGATGTTTTCCAAACTAATATCATTACCAAGAATTACATAGAAGTCTCACTGGCACTGTGAAAGTTGTTGGAAATATGGCTCTTGTGGTAATCTACATGCTAGACGAAAGGTTTTCTTTATCTTACAAGCATATAAAATTCATTCTGCACCTTCAGCCATCTGACTACTTTCAAGACTTATTAAAATATAAAATACAGTCTGTCCCTGTTGTTTCTGCTGGTATGATCTACCAGTGCAAAGATGGCCTGGGATGTAGGCAGGACTTCTGCAACCTAGGTGGATGGATCAGTGACAAATAGACACAATCCAGAAGAAACTATACACAGACTCCAGATGAGATGAAAACAACATCTCTTCTCAGCTACATGTCTGCAGGAAACAAATTGATTGGAAATGGTAAATGAGAAAAGACCATGGTCTGAGCATCTCAGCTCAATGGTTGGAAGAGCCTTCTTAAGATGGCTCGCTGTGGGCCATAGCCTTTATCATCGCTGTTCTTGTCAGGAAAAGTTACCTACATCCTGACAGGCAGGTAAGAACAGGCGGTCAAGAAGAAACAGCATTTAAATGCAAAGTATGTATTAGCATAAGCTGTCAGATAGTGAAATACTGCTCTGTTGTTTCTCTTGATTGTAATCGCAATTGCCATGAATTTGTATTCCAGCTTGTAAGTTAATGCATTAGTTATATTTCTGCCAACACAAGAACACAGTTCTTGTAACAAACATATACCATAGTTTTGTCTGGTTTTTATGTCTTACAGAAGTTTCAGTGATTTCAACTGATTTGCATTTGATCTTTTCCCCTCCATGACTTGAACAGGTGACCCTAATCCTTTGCAAACCAATATAAAAACGTGTTAATATTTGCACACAGCAAAAGCTCTACTTACGGTTTTTGGTTAAGAAGACATTTTCTTACTAGGGAAAAAATATTGTAAGCTACTTTTTTTCAAGGAAGCTGCCTCTGAACAGGAGTTATTTATAGAATAACAAGAACAATTTGTCTAGTGATCAATTTTCATTTGCTTGCACATAAAGTAACCCAGATGAAACTGCCTGAATGTTTAACAAATGATTAATTACAGAAATAAAAAATAGTGTAGTCTGCCTCCCTTACTCTTTGCTATATGGGAAGAAGGGGTCTCAAGGTTTCTGTTCAATCAGGGGTTTACACAGTTAATACTTGCTTCAATATAACACAATGTTTAACTTTATTATAAAAATATCTGGTACATATATTTTTTGCATGATGTCTTTATTAAGTTAAAATGATACACGGAGTTTTAAAGTGGTGTTTTCCCAAAATAAGTATCTTCTTATGCATTTGCTGAATATGCAAGTGCATACACTTTCACCTCTGCAGATACTTAGGAGAATATCAGAACAGTGTTTGTAGGTAGAGGTAATATATTCATCAGACAACCTTGTATAGCTGGAATAATGTGACAGATTTCCAAATGGACAAGTTCCTTTCCAATAGAAATATGGAATTTAAAAACTATTGCTCAGAGTTTAATGAGATATGCATCAGATGAGTAGTATCCAAATGGGAGAGCATTTTAGACAGCTTAAATACTGTTGAAACGATACTACCAAATGGAAAAAAATTACTTAAAGTATAATACCAATTTATTTATCATTTATTTTAAGACAGAAAATCTGTGAACAACAAGTAAAAATTATGGGTGATAGTACTTGTACAGTCTTTGTCAAGGGTACTTGGACTGTATTATTGTTTGAGGCTTTCAAGTGAAAGTTTATTCATCTTCTAATGCCAATGAAATAGTTATTCAGGTTTACATTCAGCAGAATTTACTCCCTGGATGACCCTACCAAAATTAGTTAAGAAATGAATTTCACTCATTATGTTTTGTAAAGAAATCATTCTAATTTGTAGTTACACAATGCTTGGTGTTAGAAGATTTCAAAGCATATGACTGTTAATTACATTTCATGACCTGTCCTAGTGGAAGACCTGTCTAGCATTATCATTTAAATTTTTATTATATTCAATAAAATCTTGGCATCCCTTTTCACCACTGCCTTCAATGGAAAACAGTGAGCTGAATTTGGTATGACATTTGTTTTCCTCAGTTTTACCTCAGTGAAGTGACTACATGACAATCAGTAAAACCTGTTACACTTTTTAGGTGTGGCGGCCCTTGGAAAGAAATCCCAAACCATATTTTAGGACTCAGTAAAACATCCTGAATAACCTAAAATAATTCCAAGAAATACTGAGGCAAAGAATTAGTCTTGAGATCTTGCTTCATAAGCCCCCTGTTTAAAGGTGCAGAACATATCCCCTTCACGTGGGATTCCAAGTTCTAAGTTTGTCCTGGAAAATAAGACTGCATCTTCATTTGAAATATACCTTTAAATGCAGGAACTGTAAAGGAAGATAATGCTGCCATTCATTTCGTTGTTAGTTCTCTTGCAAGAGTAAGCATAATTTTGGATTTAGGTAGCTAAAGTTCATCCACATTCTAGTAGAAGCATTAATAGTGTTTTCTGGATCTGACTTGTTAAGTAAATGTAATAAATCAAATCTTCTATTTACAGGAAATCATGGGGAAAAAAAGATAAATATTAGGATAGAATCATAGAATGGTTTGGGTTGGAAGGGACCTCTAAAGGCCATCATCTAGTCTGACCCCCTTGCAGTGAGCAGGAACATCCTCAACCAGATCAGGTTACTCAAAGCTTCATTGAGCCTCACCTTGAATATCTCCAGGGAGAGGCTCTCCATCTACCACAACAGGGCAACCTGTTCCAGTGTTCCACCACCCTCATGGAAAAGAACTTGTTTCTAACATCCAATCTAAATCTACTCTCCTCTAGTTTAAAATCATTGCCTCTTGTCCTGTCACTGCATGCCCTTGTACACAGTCCCCCAGCTTTCCTGTAGGCCCTCTTCAGGTACTGGGAGGTCATTATTAGTTCTCCCCAGAGCCTTCTTTTCTCCAGGCTGAACAACCCCAACTCCCTCAGCCTGTCCTCATAGGAGAGGTGTTCCAGCCCTCTGATCATTTTTGTGTCCCCTCTGCTGGACCTGCTCCATCAGGTCCATGTGCCTCCTGTACTGAGGGTTCCAGAACTAGATGCAGTACTCCGGGTGAGGTCTCACCAGAGCAAAGTGGCAGAATCACCTCTCTATAGCACAACTCTGCAACAAATTATCCAGGGACACTGCACAATTTCCATCCTTGGAGGTTTTCAGGAGCAGACTGGACATAGCCATGATTGACCTGGTCTCATGTTGGCACTAGACTCACTTCAAGTGAGACATTGGACTGGGTGGCCTCGTGATGTTCTTTGGAACCAAGATGACAATGGTTCCATGAAATCCTCCCATTGAGGACATCTGTTATGGGTAATCTGACAGAAGCCAGCAATGCATTGTTAACTGTTTTAGCTGACTATGATTGCATTATGTCATTGCATCAATCCATCTATAAACAGACATGTTGATTTAGGGCATTATTATTGTTCTGATTCATTTGCGTTTACCTTGTATTCAGCTTCTTAGCAGTTTTTATCTGCTTCTTCTGGGCTCTACCTTCTCATTTATCTACCACTAAAGACACTACGTCAGGAAACGGTGATTCATGGGAGACTGAATGGCATAATCATAAATACAAACCAGAAAACTTGACTCGCAGTCCTTGTGATGCTGTCTGCACTGAGCAGCAGCATTTCCAAGACAGCCTGTTCTGGACTGCACATGCAAATGGAGCAGAGCACAGTTACAGGAATTAAAGTTCATGCTTCTTGGCACTGTGTGAAATCTCAAGGCTTCTATGCAGTGATCAATATTTAGTACTCAGTACTAGTCACAGACATCACTCACAAATGCTAGGGTAGGGGTTTTTTTCCTAAGCATTTAAAAAGGAGCAGAATCATATATAATGCTTTCACTTTGACTACAGCTGAAAAACGAATATCAATAGAGGACCCTTTTGTCTATATTTTGGAATTTACTGTCCCTAGAAGGCTTCACTAGGCTTGCAAGACTTTTCAGGGTCTGATGATGATCAAACATTTGACTGCCACTCACAACCTAACATCCTGGCTGAAAATTAAGAGCAGAAGAATGAAACCAGAACTAATTTTTTAATTTATTATATATTATTTTATTTTTGTAATTACAGACATGGGTTCATCTGAAGATAAGGCAACTTGTCAATCAGTGGTAGTTCAAAGGAATTTGAAGATAATGGTGAGTATATGTGCATACATATATACACACACACACACAGATAACACACATAGCATAAATATGGTTTTAGTGTGATAAAACCCACTGGACAGGAAAACTTGGTCTCCATTTCTTACATTGATTTTGTGATTAGTTTACTGCCTGGGTAACCACTAGTCCCAGCTAACTATAAGCAACTAATATCGAACTATTTTCCTTCTATGATTAATCAGAAGAAACAATAAACCAGTATTTCATCCCTTAAGTGTCTAAGATGGAAGCATGGATAGAGGAGATGAATCCTAACTAAAGTCTTCAACTCAGTTCTTATTAATGTCATCATCTTCTTAAGTAATTATTCCCAAATATGAGTATTCCAGGTTCCAAAAATTTTGAAATTTAAAAACATGATTTGATGTCTTTTGCTTTCTTCTGTACAGTGCCTCACACAATCTTAGTGCATTCTGTCTCTCTTCATAAGACTCATACAAGCTTCTCTTTCTCCAGGGATCTACTTGAATAGCTTTTTTTTTCCTTTAATTTTACATAATAATTAATTTGTACCCATTATTTTTTGGCTTCCTCTTTCCTTTTTTGGGAACTCTCATTTGAATCCAGATATCAAGTAAGAAGAAGTTGATCTCTGTTGTCAGAAATCAATATATACTAACTAAGAAATTAAATATTGATGAGCTCAAAATCAATGCAAACATTAAGGAACAATACATCTCACTATGCACCAAAACAAGAAGTGAAAATAAAATCTTTGCCATGGTATATGTGTAGCTATCACTGAAATTTGTTCTATCTGTGTACTTGTAAAGGTAAAATCTGATCAGTTATGCGTTACTACGTATATTGAAAACCATATTCATATTTTTGTGTTGATGCATCTAAGTTGGACTTCCTAACTGAATTAATGAGTCACTTACTTTTCTAAATGAAAATTCTGAATAAGGGATAAAATTAAAACCATAGAAAAAGAAAAAAAATGGCACTTTTCTCTTGTGAAGTCAGCAGTAAATTTGATAAAGTTCACTGTTGTGATTTAGGATTAATTATCATGACTGGAAAAATATATTTCCAAGTCCTATTATTAACCATTACTCATGAGTTGAAAGAACACAGATAGCTTCAGCTGGTTTCAGCTAGTCAGGAAATATGGCTTATATGTGTAATAATACTAAATATTTCACAAATATTTGTATTTATGTGTGGGCTTTACCATTACTTTTTGATTTATTTTCTTTATTAATTTCTCTATATCTATACTTTCTGGGATTTACTTACTGGAAAAGATAGAATAATCATGAATGAAATATAAGTATGGGAAATATGACTCCTGACCAGAAACATTCTATAAGAATAATTTGGCAAAGCTAAAGCAAAATTAGAGCAAAGCTAAATTCTAACCATTTTTTCCAAAATTATGCAAGACAAGCAGCCGCTACGACTCAGGGAATAATGCATCACAAAATCACATCATCTCAGAATGGTAGGGTTTGGAAGTCCAACCCTCCTGCTAGTCAAACCCCACTGCTAATGCAGGTTCACCTAGAGAAAGCTGCACAGGAACTTGTCCAGACAAGTTTTTGGTATCTCCAGAGAGGCAGACTCCACAACCTCCCTGGGCAGTCTGTTTCAGGGCTCCATCACCCTCAAAGTAAAGAAGTTTTTCCTTATATTTGTATGGAATCTCCTGTGTTCAGTGCCTGTTGCCGCTTGTCCTGTCACTGGGCACCACTGAAATGAGTCTGGCCCCATCATCTTGACTCCCTCCCTTTAGATATTTACAAGCATTGTTAAGATCCTTATCAGTGCTCTTATGTACAGAACTTCACCCATTCCTTGGAATTAGCCCCCTTGTTTTGGAAAAAAGGCTCCACATTTCTCAGGAGCAGCATTTATGCTAGAGATGAGTATTTTACTTCTGCGGAAATTGCTTCAGTGGTAACAGAATTACGTGGCTTCAGAAAACATTTAGTTCTCACATGCTCCCTGGTGATTTGGTGCCTTTTAGCATCTCTATTCTCAGTGTATTCCAGACAGCTTTGAACATCCTTCATCCACTTCATTTCTCTAGATGATGAAGCTGTTATCACCTCTAAATATACTTCAGGAGAAAAGCTGGACCTTTGCATTATTGCTCCTTCCTTCTGATCTGTGTCAGGGAGCTTCTATATACGAAAAGAACCCAAGAAACTCTCTCTTCCTTGTTTTTCTGCTAAATAAAAGTCTCAGAGAGTGCATTTTAGTCCTAGAGCTTTGATCATCCACATTGCTTTATTGTAAAATCTGCTGCATCTGTTTTGGACTGCTCCATTTAGCTTATTCCAAAGTAATAGCCTGTGAGGTTCCATAGGCCATTCCTTTCAGGGACTGTTTCTATAAGGTAGTACGAATGGGTCTGCATCAGGTCTTCCTGTCTTCCTGTCCCAAAAGACTTTGCATTCTCAAATCCCATGAGGAATACCTTTGCCTGTGAATGCTTTATATACTCTCCATTCTAACCAACCCCCCCCCCCCACACACACACACTGTTAATGTATAAACCTCACATTGCTTCAGATGATTTGAATTGGGGAGGAAAAATTGAAACTAAGCTTAAAGACAGAACAATTATTCTGATGAACAGCCACATGAGGTCCAGAGGAGATCTCAAACCAAGTACTAAGTAGTATGGACGTGACGATTCTGTACTTTTAGTGGAAGGGTCTGAATATAGCCTCTCTACTTAAAGCCTCTTTCCTCTATCCTGTCAGGCAGGCACTTCAGGAGGTCAGCTTGGGTGAACAGGAATTCCTGATGGAGTTCAAATGTAAAAAAGAAGGTCAGGTGGAAGTTTTACCATGAGGTGGAAATTGGGACAGACTGCCAAGGAAGAACAGTTTGCAGTGATTCTTTCAGTGATGAATGCCAGGCCTATATTTGACTCCTTTACCAACAACAAAGGTGGACAGAAAATAATTATTAGATATCCTTTTGACTTTTGCTTCACACATGTCCAGTTTGGGGATCCCACTACATACATGTTCAGGGACCTGTACCACAGAATATATGAAAACAGGGAGCTGGTTTTTTTTTTTTTTTTTTTTTTTAGGCTGGAGAAAAGATAAGGGAGTGGATCTGATTTCTCTCTTCATTTACCTGAATAATTTTATAGAAAAGAGCCAGACTCATCTCAGTGGTGCATGCTGAAAAGACAGAAACCAACAGCTGCAAGTCATAATAAAGGTACAAGTTAAAAAATACTCAGACTGAGTGTGACAAAGCTCACAGAGGCTGTGGAATCTCCATCTCAGGAAATGTTCAAAACAGGTCTGGAGAAGACCCTGAGCAGCCTAATTTGACTTTGAATTTGGCTCTGCCTTGAATGGGAGTTTGCACTATGTCGTCTCCACAGATTCCCCACAAATTAATCTTTTCTTATTCTATGCCACTCAGCTCCAGATCAAATATTAATTCCTATCCATCTTTTACCAGCTCCTATAAATGTACAGTTAGTGACTTCCAGTTTGTGCTTGGGCAACGATCTTGAAATCTTTGAAAGAAGAATTCACCAGTCTCAAAAGGAACAAGGACACAAGCCAGACCAGGAGAGAAGAAAAGGAATACCTTGGTGCAGCACCTCTCCAATGAATCATAGAATCACAGAATGTTAGGGGTTGGAAATGAAAACCTTCTGTGTGAAGCTTAAGTTGGGCATCATATAATTAGGATGTCATTCTGTTTACTCAATGGATATAAAAATGGTGCATCAAAGTGGGCATCACTGGGGTACTGGCACACTACAAAATAAGGCTCAAGCTCACTCTCCCTGAATGTGATTAAAGAAAGGCTGGATGTGTACTTAGTGCCATGGTCTAGCCGATGTGGTGGTGTTAGGTCATAGGCTGGACTTGATGATCTGAGAGGTCTTTTCCAGCCTCAGTAATTCTGTGATTTTGTGATACTGTGAAGTTTGTGCTGGAGAAAAGGTCAGTAGTGGTACAGGGATCTGGGAACAAAGAAAAAAACAGTGGTACCATTTTCAATATGTAAAAAATGGATACTTTGGTAAGGAAAAGAACAGGTAGGCAAGGCCTGGTGCATATGAAGATTGTTGAGCATCGGTGTGAATGGAGAAACTGTAAAATGAGTTAGCAGCAGCTGGAATTGGCCAGACAAAATGCCAAGATGAGGATGGGCAGCCTGAGACATGAAACCTAGTATTGGTGTGTCAAGGGAGAAGTTTGGAATGAGGATGTAGACGAAACAGAGTCAAATTTCATGGGAAAGGCTCCATTTCTTACTCCATATGAGAAGTGGGGCACGAATCTGGTGAACACAGCAGTCCTTCAACACCAACAGAAGTGTGTGGAACCTACTGGGAAGCATGTTTCTCATTGCTTTCTTACATTTTATGATAAAGGTTATATTTAAACTAAGCTATATGTGTATACTCTACAGCATGCTGAGGACCTGTTTTTCTATTTCTCAGGTTGGTGAGAGCATGATGGATCTACCGAGTGCGTGGTTTTCCTTTCTGTGGAGAACAACATGCAAGGACATGAGGAAGGGAAACCAGTGTATACCTTATGGCTGGCAAAGGTTTGAAGTAGGGATGCAGCCAGTGTGTTCACCTGGGTGTAGGAATTTGAAAGCAGTCTCATAGTCCATACTGATCTGCAGATCTATGCCTCAGAGTACTGCTATCAACCACTACAGCAGCTCAGGCATCTGAAGTCTGCAGAGGAAAGTTTTAAGTGTCATTCTTGCTGTGTCTGATAGTTTCTGCAGTGCAGCGTGATGGAATTGACGGAAGTAACAGCAAAACAGCTCCTATTTCTTTTATAAAAGCTCACACTTTGAACATAAACATATCAGCTTGCAGACATTTCTGCATTTACAAATTCTTATTGTCAAGCCACACCTGCCTGCAATACAGCCAGGAGGGGAGGGCAGCCTACAGCAATATTAATGGTCATGCCTATTTTATTAGATCTTGAAATGTCTCAGGGTATTTCTGAAAAGGTTGATAAGATTTTTATTTCTCTTACTGTGGATGTCTCAGTCGTGTGCAGCTGTTGTAAAGTAACACTCCCTATTGCAACATTTCCTGATTTATAGCATCTTCATCATTACCTCCCACCTGAGATGCTCGAGGTTTCATGGAAACAACAGAGGACAGGAGACTTACAGAAGAGATGTTACAGGGTGTGCCATGGGAGGTCAGTGAGTGCTAATAATATTTGGGAAGAGGCTCATGAATACTCACAGGTATTTGGTCTGGAAGACACAAAGCAAAGTAATTTGTTTCTTTCATTGCCAGTGACCAGACCTGGATACTTTACAGGAAGCCACAAGCCCATAATAAAGAATAATAGGATAGTTGTTGCACAGAGTAATGTCTTTTCTAACCTGAGATAGTTTGTATTTTATATCTGAAGCATGGAAGTTTATATTCCCTCATAAATTTCACACAATGCAAGCGCAACTTAGGGATTTATTTTTTTTTTCATTCATTCTACTTGTTATTTAAAAAAAAACACAACAAAAACCCAAAGGTCTTATCAAATTCTTGATCATGTTAATTTTTTGTGTCTGTTCCTCAGGTTAATTTGATGCTGTAGAAACACTGTTGTGTTCTAAAGCTTCTACATTTGCCACTTTTCTGTGTGTCTTTCTGGGAATGTTGCTCATAATGCTAGAAAAACTGTCAGGGCGGGAGACTTTTCTGTGCAATTGCTTTTTAATCTTGGTTCTTGCATTCCCTAGTTCACAATACATGGATGCAAAAGGGTAAATTCTTCACAAAGGCAAAACTGTCATGAAATGCTTCTTTTTTTGGAATATGGAAAGTAGCCACAGGCTACCTTTGTTTTTTCAGTGTTTCCTCCTTTTTTGAAGTTGAATTTCAAAAAAAAAAGACCTGAAACTGTAAAATCAGTTCTTTGGTTTGTTCCCTAGCTTCCTGTGTCTGAATAAACATGTCAATCAGCTTCAAATCCTCTGTTTCTATCTTGCATATGCCTGGGAAAAGAACAAATAAAAGAATTTTCTCTCCTCTCTCATCTACTTCCTCTGTTTTCTTGAATACTAGTCCACAGGGTCTGATTGGAAAGAAATTAAGAGTTCTGTCATCTGCTTTTTAAACATCTGAACATGTTTAAACTAAATGTTCCCCAGGCTTCATGCACAAAATATTTCACATTAGCAGAAAACTAACAGAGATCAGTGCCTGGCATAGTAATTGTTAGGTTTATTAAATGACACTGAAATTAACTCCAGTGGAGTTAATTTTAATTTCTTACATTCAGAGGAGTAAGCCAAAAAAAGTAAAATGAGAGGCAAATCACATATGTAGACAATTATGGTTTGTATTAACTTGGTGAGAAATTTGTGTGTCTTTCAGGTTCAAATGGAGCATTCTGATCAATGTCATTCTTTCATTCAGTAGCACATTTTGCCATGAATTATATATTAGCACATAGTACTTATGAATCATGAATTGTGTGCTTAGTAGTCAAGTGCTTCTTTGTCCTATAAACCGGATAATATGTAAATGAACCAAAGACTTCAGAATTTCATCAATCTGTTGGCTGTAGTTTATGGATCCTCCACTATGCACATGTATTTGCTCTCTGCTGCTGTTCTGATACACATTTACTTGTACATAGATTTTGTTACAGCAAGGTCCCTTCCAAAGTCCTTCTGAAACACTACCAAGGTTTCAGTTCAGAACTGCTTATACAGGCAAAACTTGACTTCACCTTGAGATTTCCTTGAATAAGATGCATTCAGAGTACTTGATTTGGCTCTGTCATAGAATCATTTAGGCTGGAAAAGACCTTTAAGATCATGAAGTCCAACCATTAACCCTATACTACCAAATCCACCACTTAGCCATATCCCCAAACACCACATCTATATGGCTTTTAAACACATCCAGAGATGGTGACTCAACCACCTCCCTGGACAGCCTGTTTCAATGTCTGACAACCTTTTCAGTGAAATTTTTTTTCCTTATGTCCAGTCTAAACCTGTTGCAGCTTCAGGCCATTCCCTCTTGTTCTGTCACTAGTTACTTGTGAGAACAGACCAGCACCTACCTTTCTACAGCTTCCTTTCAGGTAGTTGTAGAAAGCAATAAGGTCTCTCCTCAGCCTCCTTTTATTCAGACTAAATAGCTCCAATTCCCTCAGCTGCTCCTCATAAGACTTGTTCTCCAGGCCCTTCATGAGCTTAATTGCTCATTTGCTCTTCTCTGGTCATAGAGGCACCCACAAAAGAGACAGCAGTAGCTACCCAAAATGCAGACTTATTAAAACCAAAATTGCCCAGCACTTCATCCCACAAAGTTAGATTACAAGTTCAGATATAAGTCAGGAATATACTACTACACAAGTAATTCCTCATAAAAGGGAAAACTTCCCAAACAAGAGTATCCAAAGGAAGTCTTTGACCCAAAGAAGTTGACAGCTCACTGAAGGATACATCCAGAAGAAATATTCACTCACCAAAGAGGGAGTGAAGACTCACTCAATTTGCAGAAGTATCCTTGGATGGCATCCCATTCCAAGGGAAGGATTTCATGACTGCAGGGACCACGTTCTCTGAGGGAACCAACTCAAAATCAGCTCTTCAATGGGGCTCCATTCACACTCTAGTTGAGTCTGATGGTTGGTCATTCTCATTAGCTGGAGGCAAGCACACGCCAAAAACAGTCTAAGGGTCTGGACCTGAGGGGCTGATTAAGTGCTATGAGGTGCTCTGTAATGTCTGTGAGATGCCAAAATGATCTTTTTCAAGTCTCTGGTAAGCCCAGGCCTTTATTAGGCTTTTGTTAGGGTTCCTGCCACAGCCTCTACAAGAATTTAGAGGTGGAATGGAATAATTTTATTTCTTTCAAGAGAAGCAACTCTAAACCACCGTGATTAACAAATGCTTACAGAATACATTTAATATTGTAATACAATGTTTCTACACCAAGAGATACCTGTATCCATGTTACTTTTTACTTCTAATATGTTAATTTTATTTCAACTGTGAGTCACAGAAATATAGTTCATGTTGTAGAAGCTCTAATTGCCACTTGATGTTGAGGATAGAGGTCTTTTGTTTTTTCTCTTCTTGGGCTTTGACTATAATTTTGCATTAGTATGTTCCTTGTCTGCCTCTGCTGAAACTGTCTATAAAGCTCACTTTATGTTAAATTTTATATATACAGAAATGGAAAGAGACAGACTAAATTATGAAAGAAACTTTGAAGCCAAATGAGGTAAGAGCAGATTAGACAAAAAGGATCTTTTCCTTTTGATTCCTGTAATCTGAGGAACTGCAAGGAAGTTTCAAAGCCACATTTCCAAGTCCATACTTGCATGTTCAGGTAAGGTCAGTACTGGCAATGGACTGGAAATAGCAGGTGTTCCAAAGACATGTCTGAAAAATCTTTAGCAGAGAAATAAAAGACAAATAGCATGAAGGATGAGGTTTTCTTCTAGCCTCTGAAGTGTGGAAATGCATGTGTACCATGAAAAGCTCTGGTAACTCAGTGGTCTTCATAAGTGGCTGATTCTTGGCTGTAGAAACTCCTTAAAGCAGTAAATACATATTTTATGGGAAAAAAAAAAAAAGTAACATTTTTTACTAGCTTTTAATTTCTCACTCTATAAATACAAGTTGCCTTGTTCCACGAGATGGTGAAAAAGCAGATAAAGCTCCTTTGATATTCCATATAAATCCACTGCCTTTATACATTGCTCCCTGCTTGTTGGTGCAGAAATGAACAGTTTTGGTAAACAGATACAGGAAATGCTAGATGCAAAGCAAGACTCTCCCAAAGTGACTTTCCTTGCCACTAAAATATATCCAGAGTTAATATTGTTTTGATGTGTTTTCTTTACATTTTTTCTTCCCAGCTTGTCTATCTTGCTCGTAAACCTGAATCAAACTATCACACTGAATTTCCCTTTGGCTCAGTGGACACAGATGATGTCTGAAGACTGCAGGTCAGCCAGCCACAGGAGGTGTGTGCCTTGAAGCTTTTGTGTCAGAAAGGAACAATAGCATTTTCCTTCCCAAGAAAACAGCATAACATTGCCTCTGCAGGCCCAAAGAACAAACAAATGTTCTTTTGCACCTTCTATTCTAATCTGCTCATGAATTAAAAAACAGTTGATGTTGCTTGACCAGCAGAAACTTCCAAGACAAGAGCATCTTGCTGGATATAAAGCAGCATGAGGAGCACTGGGAGAAATCCCTTCATCTTGCTGTGAGCCTTTCTAAGAAGCTCCTTTTCTGGTTCCCTGTGTTAGGACTGGTAGTTATTTTTCTAATAAAGTCGAGTTTTAATGGTAGCTTCAATAAAGTGAAGTCACAGGACTCCTTTCAATGAGCCACTGAGCAGCTTTTATATATCTTTTCAGATCTGTCACTGTCAATAGAAATGGATGCCAGTAATGGCCAAACTTGCTGTCATTCAGACATTTATGACTGTGTCCCAGGCACTCTTCATGGTTACTTAGGTGTCATTCAGTTCCAAAGGAACCTATTGCTCATCTATCACTTTAAAATTACTCAGCTGTTATAATTGTACAGCTGACTCAGCAGGGACTATAGCAAAGTCTACGAAGACAGTTAATGAAGAACAATAAGGACAAAAAAGAAACTGGCTGTTGGTCAGTCATTGAAAGAGTTTCTCTTTGTGGCGCTGGACACTTGGTTCTGTCTGCCTCCTATTCTAGGGGTAAAAGGCAAGATGTGCAACCAGAATAGACCAATGCCTTAAGATTGGGATGGATCTTAGTTCCTCAAATTCAGAATAGGGTTCCAAGAAAACTTTGCCCATGATTCACCTAGACTTGCTATATTTCTTTCTTTGAATATGCTTCCTAAGCTTTCTAATCACTGCACATGTACATACAGGCAGCCATCATAAGCCCTACCTCCCACTAACCATGTTTAAAAAAACATTGGAGCTTTTAAATCATTCAAATATGATGTACAAGTGCTTTATGTAGAACAAGTGTTGGGTACTGGACCCTATATGAAGAGATACCTGTCATGTAGCCCTAAAGAAATAGGGAAATTGAGATGCATTCATGTGGAAGTGATTCCTATTGCTTAGGATGTGGCTTCTGATGAGTACTTGGGTTTTGAAGATTAATTTTATGATGTATTCTCTCTATAATAATAACAACCTTTGGGTTTCCTATTGATGCCAGTCATTTAAAAGACATTATGATATCCAACTTTAAGGCAAGTTAATCCATGCTGACGCTTGGTCTGAAGTCTATTTCTGTTCTCAAATCAATTGAGCTGGTACAGCAACAGGAAACAGGCTGGAGCCCATCCTCTTCAGTGGGAGAAATAGAGTTGGGTAGAATTATGGCAGAATCTGGATTGTCTCTGAGCCCTTGAACAATTTAAAATATCAGTTAGGTTAATTAAATACTTACCTCCTGATACAGCCTACCACTTTCTTTTCCATTCATGTGATGACTTCACTTCAGGCTGATGGTTGAGGTCAGAAAGCCTGAAGAAATGATACTAGAATGTCTGTCTGGATCACTCTTCAGTGGGTCTTTCTGGATGGCTGAACAAATGCTTGTCACATGGAAAATGAAACTTTTCAACAGCTCCTGTTATTAGAAAATGTGAAGATATAATTAAACCTGAGACTGATAAAAAATACCTCTTAACTAACTGGAGCTACACCAACTTGAATTTTCTCCATATTGCACATTGGAAAGTGCCCAAGGAGTTAATGTACCTTTTTCAAAGCAGATATTGCTGGCAACATTGTAACAATTTTTTTCTTATTCATTCTGCTAAGATATTCACCTGGAACTCATTCTTCTAGCTAGGCATAACCCCCTGCCTTTCAGATTGTTCAGTACATTTTTTTTTCTCCTAATTTTGTATTGTCCTTTGCCAAAATGTGAAAGAGACCTATCAGTACAAACATTATTGTAGATTTCTCCTCTGACTTCAGAAGATAGTGATTATTCTTTTGTTTTGTTTGGATTCTATGGAAACTCTTAATTGACTTTTAATTAATTGCCAAGCTAGCTACAACAGAATATTCTTTAACTGGCATATATACCTTTAGGATTTACACACCACCACTAACCCACTTTAAACTGTGCTTGAGCATGTTAAGATTATGCAGAGTTATTCACAGAAAGGAAAGCTAAGAAGGGCAAAAGCTGCAGCCATATGCTTCCTTGGAACTTATCAAACAGAAACAAAGTCTATTAAAAAAATACCAAGGTTATTTCTTTGCCCAGGCTAATCTGTCGTGCTCTGACAGCTCAAAACTTGAAGGTACAAACACAGTTTTGGAACAGAGAACTGCCGTAAGCCATGAATTTGCAAAAGTAGAACTGGCAAAGCAGGGAAGGTGAGAAGGCTGGCCTTAGCTTTAGATGTGTGTTTTTTAGACTATCTTCCTCACCTTCAGTTTCTTATTTAAAAACGTATTTGTAGCCGTGGAATTTTTGCATAAAAGGACATTACTTCAAAGCTTTGCATAATTTGCATTCCTCTCCCTCTGATCTTTGTGTTGGCTGCTTACAGAGAAAACGCTAATAAATTATCACTGGACTAATCAGGCAAAGGCAAGTATGCCATGCTACATTTTGACATTTATAGTACCTCTTGCATATTTCAACCTTATTTCCAGTGATATTAAATAATTTCAAACTTTTTCACTCACAGAATTGTACCCAAAAGCCGTTATTGAAATACTTTGAGTGTACAGGAGCTGTCAACCTCTCTTCAGGATACTGGATCCAGCCTTCCAGAAAAATTCATCTGTATAAGCCTATTCCCTCATGCCCTTTTTTCTTCAGAAGCCCTCAGACATGAGTAAAGCGTGGGCCCTCATGTTTTCGTCATGTGATGAACACTCAACCTGTTATGAGATGGGTTTGGGTTGAAGCACCTGACCAGCTTAGTAGAAAGAGCTTAGTCAGCCTGATGTAAAGAGTCAGTTTATGGTAAATGGCAATGAACATGGAGTTACGCAACCCAATGCTATTGGTTCTTAAGCTGAAAAATTCAATGTTTTTAAGTAGTGTTTGTCACAGGCAAATGCTCTCCATTTGTACAGTTACTTAGACAAAGAAATCTGAATTTTCAAGATGTTTATGAGAGCTCTATTCAGTGGATGACTAGCCACTCTTTGTGAACCTCTCCCTTTAAATTGCACAATGGCCATACAGTGGCTCAGCAGGACAGTGCAGGACCAAGAACTCTACTCAACACTCTTCCTGTATCCTCTTTTCCTTATCCATACAGCTTCTCTACCACCTCTCACTCCTCTGCAACTTCATCAGGGATGATTCCCTTCTGTATCTTTTCTAAAAAATGAAGCTGCATATATATATATATATATATATGTATAAAACCACATTAGTGTAGCCCAGTCACAAATGTACTTTGGTTCATAAAACTCCTAGGAACTTAAGAGTGTCTGCAATAGTTGTAGAGTCCAGTGCAGTACATATAAAACAGATCTGAGGGGCTAATCATACCTTGGAAAGTCTTTCTGCTGACTTGTGAAGTGTCCTTTGAAACTTCATTGAAAGAGGACTCAGGTGATGACTCAGTTTTTAGGAAATTATCAGTTTCTTTGATTACAGCACTTCAGAAATATTTGTTACTACCAAAAAGCCTGAATACCTAGCCTATGTCCAGTATTTTCTACACAATTTTAATTGTTTTCATTACATAGGTTAATTTAATCTGCCGTGAATGTTTATTGATATAACCTGACATGGTATTTTGGGGTGTGAATTTTGATTCCATGACACGCCCATTTCCCTAGAACTGCTCTTAATTTAAACTGGTGAAAAAGGAAAGCAAAATGAGCCCAAAGTCTTTATGAACCAGAGATTTTCTTCAATTTTGAAGGGACATGCTTATATATTCACAGGCAGAATTGGCTGTGCAGCAATAATCTTGCATTTTTCAGCTCTCACACTACCTGAATACAAAAAAATGCGAAAGAAACCTCTGCAGCTCATATAGGTCTCATTACTAAAGTGATACATGACTACTCTCATGTGCACAGTCTGCAGCACCTAGGATATACGAAAAATTAAGAATGGCATAAAATTAACACAGAGCTTGCTGTTCCTGTATTTCTTAGGATGTAATTTAATGATTAATTCTCCTGAGAATAGACTGTGTCAACTGATCAATGCAAATGAAAACTGTTGACTGGCTAATACCTGCAGTGATGGCTTGAAAGGAGGCTGTGGCAAGGAAGTCTGAAGCATCAGAAATTAAACTTGTATTCCATTAGCGCAGACCCTTTCATCCTCCTTTATCCTTCACTCAAAGGAAGCCTGGTGTGCCTGGGGAAACTAGGAAACACAGTGCTGACAGGCACTCTCTGCAACCCAAGTTAAGTCAGTAGGGTTTGATGGGACATCAGCTATGTGAACATACCCCTATACCTTCTGTAAGCTGTCTCATCTATTATCTATTGTGTGAGAATAATTTTCTGTACCTGTTCCAATATATGGTCTCTCTAACTTGTTTCTGAGAGCCTGGAAGTGTCAAATTGAACTTAAAGCAGAAAATCATGAGGACTTCGGTATCTAAATCACTTTCACTGACACATTGAGAAACACTGTCTTGGTCTGAGTTAGAACAGAACCAATTCTCTTTGGTGATTTTATTTTTCATCTAAGTCTCTTCTAAATAACTGCACTTCCTGAAGTTAACAGCATATTTTCACAGACACTGTCTGCTTCTAGAAGTCATAACACTTGATGTTTAGAGTTACCACCAAGGATTGGTACGTAGAAAGGCTCTTGTCCATACTTGTTCCTATGGAGACCAAGGTCACTGCTAAATCTTGTGAACCACGTTGGAGGTGCAGGAAGTAGAAGGCCACACAAGTAGGGAGGACTGGACAGGACAGGTGACCCTAAACTGACCAATGAGGTATTCCATCCCTTATATATCATATTCGGTATAAAGCTGAGGGATAATGAGGATCAAGCTCTCTTCTTCAATGACTGGCATCTAAGGAGGACTCCATCCATTATTCTGCCTTCAATCCTGATCCACGTGTTCCTGAATCCAGTTCCAGAATCCAGTTTCTGAATCTGGTTCCTGTCTTCCTCTGAGTCCACCACAGCATCAGTGGTGATGGTGACATAATTGCCATCAGGGGAAGTGTGTTTGCATATATTTTTATGTATTTCATTTTAGTATTATTATTATTTTCATTAAAGCTGTTGTAGTTTTCTTTTCTAATCAATGTCTCTTCCCCTTTGGGAAGGGAAAGGGCTTAATAGTGAGTGTCTATTCACTCGTCTAGTCACCGGCCCAGCACTAACCCTTGACAAATGTGTAACAAATAACTCATCTTTCCTGTCTGAAAATATCTGTATGTTGAGGTTTGTTTGTACTGCACAGTGCTGTTTTAACAGTTTCTTCATCAGTAAACTTTCATATACTATGTCATCATTATGCATATTGATTACAAATCCTTAAAAATTTAGAATAGTATTTGACCTTTTCTGAAAAAAAAAAACCAAAAAACCCAACAAAAACAAGCAAACCAAACCAAACCAAAATAAAACAAAAAACAAACAAACAATAAAACCCCAACCAACCAAAAACAAAAGAACAAAAACAGAACCAAAAAACCACCCCAAAACTAAAAAACCCCACCACCTAAAACAGAACCTGACAAAATAAGGGAAGGTTCAGATGACATTAGAAAGCATCTCTTTACAGAGAGGTTGGTCAAACACTGAAACAGGTTTCCTAGAGAGTGTATCAATGCTTTGAGCCTGTCAGTGTTTAAGAGGCATTTAGACAATGCCCTTAGTATCATGCTTTAACTTTTGGTCAGCCCTAAAGTGATCAGGCAGTTGGACTTGATGGTCGCTGTAGGTCCTTCCCAGATGAAATAGTCCTATGCTATGCTATGCTATGCTATGCTATGCTATGCTATGCTATGCTATGCTAAAAATGTCATGCAAGATCAGCCACTGCCTTTGCCCCCCGCAACTGATTTTATGTTGATCTGGGAGCTCTTGGTGAATTGTCATTAGGAAATTTTCTTGATTAACATTGCATTATTGGTCATGACTGCTCTTGTTCTTTATTAGTTTGTTTCTCTCGGTGCTACTTTGAATCTCCAGTTGTTTATTTCTCATTCCACTGTTTTCTGTTTTTCTTCCATGTTCTTTATAGTCTTAAATCTCACAGATACACATTTCAAAATTTTCAATTTTCTTTCACTATGATTATTTCATGGACTATTACTTGCAAAAATTTTCATATGATAAAATCTGTCTTGGTTGAAGACTGCAGTAAGCCATACTCATTCAGAAAAGTCTTGTCAGATATCATCAACTTATATACATTCCCATTTTTTTCTGAAAAAGCTTCCTTGCTTTCAGACCTCTAATAAAAAACTGAATCCCTTATTTTTTATGCTTAGGAGAATGAGGGATAATTTAAAATGAACTGTAAAGGTGGAATAAAATTGAGAGCAGAAAATGTAAAAGAACTTTTGACTGACTGTATATACTTAAAAAGGCAAAAAGTAGATTGCAATATGGTGTAGTGTTTTATGGTATAAAACTATCTCATGAAAAATCTGTTCTTTTGAGAAATGGCACCTGGTTGATGTTGGCTCTGTCGTACATACCAAGATTCCTGCTGAACTGGGCAACCTATTGAGAAGCAGAAATAATCACCTGTTGCATATATTTCCTTCTTTTTACAAGAACATTGTGCAACTATCATAAGCATTTAGATGTCATCTATGGTGGACTTGTCAGGGAATTGAAAGCTTACTACCCTGATCTCAGTGATCTCAGTACCAACAGAAGCACTATACGGTCTTTTTGGGAATTTGGTTGTGTTTTCCAGTGGCTGAACACCAGAAAGAGATCTTAAATGCATCTAAGGTTTTTTCAAAGCTATCTTAGCAATATGAGCTATGTTGGAGTAACCTCTGGCACGTGTGATTATTACTGTTGGATGGGTCATTGCTGGACTTGATGCAAAGCTGCATCCAAAACTCAACCCAAATATTGCCAAACAGCTGCAAAGCAAATGTTGAGGCTAGTTTTGAAAAAATTACATGGCGGGAAATCATAAATTGCTAGTCTGACGCTGACAGCTGCTGTATCTGCTTCTGAAATTCTTTCCAAGAATGATTACATTAGGAAGAACAACAAACTTTATATGATGTTCTTGTCGTACCTGATCGAATTCCTAGTTTAAGTGATACAGAAGTTGTTTTGGTTAACAGTTTCTTAAATAAGAATCATAGATTGTATTTGATATTGTAGATTCAATCAGTGTCAAGATGGCTCTTATAGAGAAGTTTGTTGTTGAGTCCATATCAGGTTAACTTGTATGAAAAGTCCATAGTTTTGTGTCAAGGCTGATGAATTGCAGGCATAGCCTGACAGTAGTCATATACGCATAGGTTACAGAGAACTAGACAAGGCTACAGATCAAAGACTGAAGACTTGTCAGTTCCTAGATTTACCCACTCAGTATCTTTGTGTTGATATGACTGTCAAATAGGAGCATGATTTGAGGAGCCCGTTGCCATTTTAGACAAGCTAGGACAAATAGGGTACAGTGTATTCATGATAACCTGGAAAGATAGCTAGATATTCAACTGAGGCAGCAAACTCCCAACTACATGATTGCATTAACTTCTCTGCGTGATTGATGTTGATGGATATTGTTCTCTGGGCTTTGTAGGTGCCATCAAAGCCTTAAGGAAAGGGAGAACCTGACAGTAGCTGGCTTAGTCTTCTTTTAGATGTCCTAGGCTGAGTGGTGCTCTTGTGGAAAACAAATGTCGGGAATCCTAATGTCAGGCTGTATAAAGTGGGGGAAAAAAAAAAACCAAAAAAAACCCCTTTTATATGACTTGAGAACTCCTGGAAGTGTTAACCAAGGCAATATCTAAAGATATGAGCATTTTTTATGGATTTGATTATAACATTTGACAGAGTGAGCCAACCTGGATTTCAGAGCCCCATGGTAAGACTGTCCAAGTGAAGAAAATTTTGTTCATTCTTGAGGTAGACTGATTTGTGGTGGTATATATGGAACAGACCTTTCCAGTATAATAATAATGCAACAGTAATCAAAATCAGAGCCATAAAGATGATTAAGGGAGTTGAGTATCTCCCTTACAAGGAAAGGCTGAGGGAGCTTAACTTGGAGGAGACTGAGGGGTGACTTCATTAATGTTTATAAATACGTAAAGGGTGAGTGTCAGGAGGATAGAGCCAGGCTCTTCTCTGTTATGTCTAATGATATGACAAGGGGCAACGGGTGCAAACTGGAGCATAAAAGGTTCTGCAGATACATAAGGAAAAACTTTCACTGTGAGGGGGACAGAGCTCTGGAACAGGCTGCCCAGAGGGGTTGTGAAGTCTCCTTCTCTGCAGACATTTAAAACCCGCCTGGATGCATTCCTATGTGACCTGCTCTAGATGGTCCTGCTCTGGCAGAGGGGTTGGACTGGATGATCTTTCAAGGTCCCTTCCAACCCTTATCATTCTGTGATAAAAATTCAGTTAATTATGGTAAAGTACAGAAATTCTTATGGATTGTTTTCTAGTACTAAGATCCAGTTTGAGAGTGTTCAAAACCCTTTCTCTATTTTCTTGTCTTTCATTAAAACTGTTTTGTGTCCACATTGGCTCTTACACAACACAGACAAGTTTTTTTGAAGCTCCAGCTCAGCAGATAGCTTTGAATATTTCAGCACGCCACATCAGGCACTCTGAAAAAAACACACTCAGCTTTGAAATTCTTTGGTACTGCCCTTGTTTCAGTCACTACCAGTAAGTAAAATCTGTACATCTAAGGAGTTTTTTTCAAGGAATTTCTACTTAGAATACACATAGATTATGTATTTGGGAACTAGTTGTGTAAGCTTCATACACATTGATGGCTAGCATATTTCCAAAAGTTCCCTCTGGCATAAATATTGGCAAGACCTAACCAGTTTATTAGATAAGAAAAGTTTAATTTGCATGTTCACATCTGCATTATGTTTTCTTGTATACCATGTATGTAACAGTACTGTGTATTATACTATTAAATATAAGACAATGCTGCTGTAGTCATAGCAAGGTAAAGTCTAGTTTTTGAGATGTCTTCAAGGTCTGTGGAATGTTCTCATATTGCCATTGGCTGTTATTTCATTAACTAATACTCCCAACAGATTCAAAATAAACAAAATAAGTTCTCATATTGCACAGAGAGGTCGTTGCCACCAAAAATGATGTTTATATGAATATATTAAGAAGGTTCATGCCAAAAGTTTCTTTTACACTTCCCGATTTGGCTGCTTTCAAAGTGTTGGATGTGTTATATTTATGATCTTATAACATCAGAAAGCATATCAGATGTTTTTCAAAATGCCTGAGTTCATAGTCTTTCTGATTCCAAGACAAAAAAATGTGGTTCAGATATTTAGACCTGAGGATTTGAAATAATTCTGTGTTGTTGTAACAAGAACTAACTGATGAAATCAAGAGATTGCATATGAATTTAATTTTTCTTATAAAACTTTTATTAAATTTTATTATTGTAAAGCTATAGACCCAAAGGCCAAACGTAGTCTCAAATACTCAAGACACATATTTGTTTCTTCAAAGAGTTTCCTCAGAATATGTAGGCATAAGTCATACTTTTTAAACATGATTGTGTTTGAGACTATTAAGAGAGGAACATACAAAACATTTAGCCTGATTTGCATTTCCTAGACTACTTAATGCAAGAGTTCCTGTCTTAACACATCTTTGTCCTCATTGTAAATACTTTGTGATCAAATGGTAATGGTACTAAGGAGGAGGTAGGTTACTTAGTCAATGTGTCTGTGATGACCACAAACATTTTCCAACAATTTGCAGCACTACACAAAATATGTACTGATGATGGTCCTTCTATTTCGCAATGCTCCAGAATGTTCTCGTGTGTATTTATAATATTTCTATACATAAAGTCTTCAGCCTTCTTTTATCTGAATATTCATTGCTATCTATTAGAAGACAGAACATCAAAGGAGCTCCTTCTTAACCTATCTTTCTCTTGCAAGACTTTCATTCATTGTAGGAGGGCTGCCTGGGCTTTTCTACATCATTCATCAGAAGCACAGGAGGGATTCATCTTACCTAGCTGTAGGCATCCCTACTATTAACAGCTACAGCTGAGTTGGTCTCTCTAGTGTGTTCATAATGACTGTAGGGAAATGGTAATCTGTGGTGTGCATCAGCCGGTCCACTCTAGACATCTGCTCAGGATAATATCCATCACAGAAACACTAAAGATGCTAATTTCTTCACTGATTATAAGAAGAGTCTAAGGCCACTACTTATCTGAATTCAAGATATTGGCATTTACTTAGATGACTTATTAGTCTCTCAGTTTATACTGTCAGCAGAGAATTTGTTCTGCTGCTTAGGGTAGAGCAAAGTGGTACTCAGTACGAACGCCTCCAGCAGACAGGCAAGCCTCCTACACAGCATACAGCAGTTTTTTCAGAGTGATGGATGGATTGGGTTTGAATGACAAAGAAGCCTGTGAGAAGGATTTACACTGGAAAAGTGGTTACAGAAAATATGTAAATGTCATTTTTAGCTATAAGTATGAGAAAACTGGCAGCTAGCCATACATTTTGTTCAGCTTTGGATATTCTTCAATAACCCAAAATAAGAATAACAATATTTTTCAGAGTGCTGTGAGTTTCCATTATCTAGTCTGAACTATCTAATTAGTATTTAAGTAAAAGCAGCTTGATATTTTGAAATATGCCAAGCACCTAAAGTTCCTTTATAATTCAATGGGAATTGTTAGCCAGAGTCTCTAATAGCCAAGCAAAGGAGAGTTTTAAGAACTAATTTTAGGTACTGAAGACCAAGTCTGGGTCACAAGAATCTGTGACATTTCTAAACTAATATATCTGTCCAGGAGGACAGATACTAAGCGACCATAATCAGAACTGATGCAGAAATCCAAGGTTCTCAGAGAGTCTTGGCTTTTGGACAATGAGAACTTATTCAGCTATTTCAACATGTACATGTCAAAGAGCAGAACTAAGAATCCATAAGAGCTGTAACGATGGAACTACAAAGGATGCAATGCCTATAGTATCCTTCAGTAACATACTTAAAAAAACCCCCAACTAACTAATAAATAATAACACTAACCTGAAGTTCTTTCCTGGACTAATACAAAACTTTTAAAAATGCAAATGATTTACATCTGTCTTTAACCTGCATTTTGCAGACCCATTGTCTTACAAAACCTAGAATATAATCTTGCACAGGTCTAGAATGCAGGTTTACTTAATAGATTGCAAGTATCTAAATGCATCCCTCAAAAGCACTGCTATAACAAAGACTGAGTCATAAACATGTTATTTATGAGATTTTTTAATGAGCTTATATGAGAATTTTTGCATTCCATCTGACCAGTGTCCGACTCACAATGAGTGCATCAGGCTTTAACATGCCCTCGGGGAGGTGTCTATTTATGGTTTCATTAACAAGGGCTGTTTTCCAAAGAGCTATCTGTTATATAATTATAAAGAACATTGAAAAAATGACCTCCCAATTTCTGTGATGATGTTGTTTGATATTTTCTGATGGCATGAGAACAGCTGAAAACATCTGCACAGCCCTAGCTTCTTTCCTAACTAGGCAGCTCTTGTATATTTGCTTTTTCTTAAATGATGCAAATGCATTTTTAAATCACATTATTTTATTTGTAGTCTCTTGGGTGTAGGGGTGAAATATCAATTACAGTAGTTAACCGTCTCTCTGCAGATATGTAACATTTCTCCCTCTTTTGTGGGGCTGCAAGTGGCATGGCAAGTTTTGTCAGGGGACCTCAGGATGTAACTGTGCTTGACATGTCATTAAGGGGAATAATATGCAGCAGGAACAGCAGCTGAGAGATGAAACTGCTTTCTTGTGACATCTGCATCACATCTGAGAAAAGAAGGAGGCATGACAGTACCGAGGCTGGGCAGGAGCCTGCTCTACTGAGTAGGTTCAGTGAGCAGGAGTGCATTTCACCAGTCTTCACTGGTATGAAGCACATTTGGCACCTGATGCATCTACTGAAGCCACTCTGAAGCACTGCTCAAAACACCCAGGGCAGCCCTCCTGTCTCAACTATCTGTGAGACTTTGAGCAAGGTGCTGGTTTCCTTTGCCAGTTTGCAAAACAGTAATGCCAATGCATAATTATCCAGCCTAATGTGAAATGGTAGTTCTGTTTGTAACGTGTTTTGAGCTTCTGGAATAAAAGCTGCCTACAAAACATAAACCAGTATTATGGTTTTAAAGCTGCATGGTATATCTAAACAAATGAAAGCATCCTCCTGGACACTGCATAGTGACTCCAAATACACATTTCTATTTGTGTTTTCCAGGAGTATTTATTGCTTTCAATTGTTCAGGTATGAGGGATAATGAGATTACCAAATTTTGTGTTACTTCTGCTAGTAGGTGACAGAATTACCCATAAAGGAGAAAGTCTCTCTTTTGTTTTTCCCAGTTCTCCTCCAGTCTCACATTGTAGTTCTTAGTAATGAAGAATCAAAATCAATACCACCATATTGTGTTTTCTTTCTCAGCTCTGCAAAACAAATACTTAATATGATATTGAGATCATCTCATAATGTGTACTACACTGCTTCATAGTAAAGGTTATTAAATAGCATTGCAAGCTGTGTTCTGAGTCATTAGTGCACAAGTATGAAAAGAGGCACTTTTTCCATGCTTTTTATTATACCTTCATATATAAATTAATGTGTAAGGGCCTAATGGATGACTAATAGATACTTAAATAAATAAAAAATCATTATAGACTTCATCAGGTCAATAGTTTGCCAATTATCATGATACTCATGTACATGATGTACTTATAATCATCTGATATATAGAGAGTTTAGACCTGTAGCATGCTCTTAACATCTCTTAATAGCTTTAAAGTGTTTATAAATGCATTATTTGAAGGAAGTGTGTTTTTCAGCATGTGTAAAATAGAGTTTTCAGATTTCTTAAAAAGAAAGAACTATTAATTCTTGTTTGTGTTTTCAATATACAGCATCTAATTTGATTTGTAGCTTCTCTTGGTTTATGATAACATGATCTTCCCCTGACAGCTTCCCCTTGACAGTGCCAATACTTGGAATTGTTTGTTCATGTATGAATACTACTTGGTAAGTCTCTATATTCCTATGCTGTCATTCTGCAGCAGTAAAATAAAACACCATCATTTTCAGACATGGGTAGAATCAGATCAGAGTTTTTCTTTTCTCATGAAGATAAAGTAAAATGCTGAAGGATAATATTGCTGTGTTTATGGAGCATTGTGAACTGAGCTGATGAGGAAGTAATTAAAGACAGGAAAAAACAATCCCACTGAATCCATCTCATACAAATTACAGGAATCAGAAAAGCTTTTCATATGTAGAAGCCTGATTCAAAAACTCTGAGGGGAAAGGGGTAAAAAAAAAAGCCTTTATTTGGGAGCAGTGTACAAAATCAATGGATTAGTCTGAACAGGCACTAGTTCCTGGAGCCTGGAAACTATGATTCACCTCTATTGTGTAGCAAGTGTTTTGGGGAGTTAGATCCTCAAGTCCTTCCAAATTTGTTCATAGATTCTCAACAGTGAAGTGCTCTATTATGATTGCAAAATGTTAAATATTTCCTACTTACATTTCCTTCCAGGATTAAAGGCCAGCACTGTGCCCTTCCAGACTGAAACAAAAGGCAAAAAGGTGGGACTGACATTGTTTTAAAAAGAAAGTCTCGTTCCATTCACATTGGAAGTAAATAGATAGTGCTTACTAAGGACTATATACAATTATTCCCTTTAACATGACTTCTAGGGGGACACATATGGTTTGCTGTGAGTCAAAGTAAGGCAGATGCCTCTGAAAGAATATTGCCCAACATGTTCCTAGGCTCAGACACTCACATCACCATCTTGCTGAGAAGGTCACATCTCTCATACATGGGTTTGCAGAATCCTCTGCAGACACAGGGAGGACTAATGCAGTATTGACTAACACACAGGGTATGATTTCACTCAGAAGTCTGAAAGAGAGAGAGCAGGTGGGGATGGAAATGGCTTTCAGCATTTTTCAGTGTAGCTAAGCTATGTGTAGAAGTCCACTTCTCCCTAATGGCCTCAACAGGGAAATACTGGTTGCAAAGACACCACAAGGCTTGCTGTTTCCAGGGTAGTCATAAGGGAAGCTCCAGCATAATGTGAAGTACAAAAATCTAGCAGATGCCTCTCCCCTTCCCTTCCTCCACTACAGATGATTGTGGATTAAACAGTGATGAAAAAGTGTTCATGGGCACAAGAGCTTAACTGACCTATTAGTAGGGTCCCTGACATACTTTTTGTTTGTCCCAGTTTACCCTCACCCACCCTATTCCCACATACGGCAAGAGGGCTATTACCAAGCGGCTGCCTGGGTACAACCACGTGATGTTGGAAGTTCTGACAAGTTGCTCTGTGGATGCAAGCTAGCCCACATCTGTTGGTCTCAGGTCCAAAAAAAGACCTTGGGCACATTTAATTCACTGACACATGCGCACACTCTGTGCTTACCTGGTACATTAATGAGTCAGGTACCTGCATAACCTCTCAAAGTAGGGAGGATGGAGCAGATTGTCACCCCAGGTCTCCTAGCTCCAGGTGCGTTTGACAATGAAGAGTGCTATGCACAACTATGTAACTGGGATCCTCATGTGCCTCTTCACACTCTCATTAAGGACTGTTCTTCTTGTCAGTCCTGCTGCTAAGACATGATTGTCTAAGAGTAATGAAAGCAAAGAAGAGAACAAATCTCCTGATCATCACCAAACTAGCAAAAGCAATGAAAAGGTGGTGGGCAAAATATTTTGTGAAACATGATATTAAATTGGGTGCATTAATTTTGTTAAAGAGAGAATAAGATACAAATCTTTGGAAAGAAGTGCAAGCCAGATGTACATGAGGTGGTTTCAGCTGAGGGAAGTCAAGAAGCAAAATGCCACACTGTCATGCAAAGATACCCATATAGCATCAATATTACATAGCTATGGAAGTGCAGAAGTGAATGCAGTTGTGATGTTGATGGGGAACTGAGTGACAGCACAGAGTAGCACCAGAATGGCAAGATGGGGGTGTACAGTGCTGCACCTACTGTTGTTGCTTCCCACAGAGCCAGATTGTGGGTAGAAGAAGCAGACCACCATGAGACAATCACCCTACTTCCATTCAGTTTCATTAGGACCTCAGGATATGGACAGACCCCTAGATATCTTCAGTTTCAAGACTGGTAAATATACAACGGTATGAAGTAAACTGATGTCTACAGAAGAACAGTGCTAAGTATTCTTACAGTGATTAGGGAGAGGATCTTAATACCAGGGAAACTTACCACCATTCAGAAACAGCAAGATAGTATTTTTATACTCAGATTTTTTTCTAGAGCAAAAAAATATCAAAACCTAAGACTCATTAACTCAGTACAACATGACAAATAAGTATCTATTTGCAACCCGAGTCCAACAACTAATTTTCCTGCCTGTTTTAAAGTTCCCATTCTGCCTGTAGATGTAATATTTGGCAAATGAATTATACAATAACATTGTGAAATCAAGTCTATTTAACACAGAATACCCTATGCATGCTGAATAATGTTAATTGCAAACTATCTGTACTTTACAAGATCATCTACAAGCCTGATTTTCCATTACATTTTGTGCATTTGGTCTCCCTTGATTTGGGGAAGATCTGAGAACCTTGTAGAATTGTGGCACAACCAATTAAGTCAATATCAAGCCCAATGATAATTCATTTAAAGGATTCAGTTCTATTTATCTCTTACAGAGGTCTTACGTAATTAACTTACATTAGATTCTACATTCATAGATACCAAAACCACAGTGATGTGACTCTCAGCACATGTAAAAAAAACTGGAGGGCCTCTTCCTAACGACAGTTACATATAACTACAAAATTTCACTCTACTTTTGCTGTAAGCAGGAAGAAAAGCAGACAATACTTTTTCCCTTCTGGCCTGGAACAAGGACAGGAGAAAGTGTATGGCAAATGAGTTTTTTATATAGTTCATGCAGAAAGGACCGACTTGTAGTCTACCACCATTTCCAGAGTTGGGCACCGAGAAAGACCATAAAGTGAGTAAAAGCAGTGAGCTGCAAGGCTATTTCTGCATGCTTGTCTTGGACTCATCCATTCTCAGTCATCTGCACTTTCTTCCATTTTTATTTATTTATTTTTAACATATTCTCCTGGTCAATCCCCATTCCTCCCAGATGAGATTCATTCTCTCCAGTGAAGCAATTTGTCCAGCATCTGGATGTTTCTGGAAATTGCAAAAAAAAAAAAAAAAAAAAGGAGAACTTTTAAAAATGTCATGTAGTTGCCTCTTACATTATAAGGGATTGCCAACTCTGAAGGCCTTTTTTTCAATATAATCACTGCGGGGGGAATTTATACTGCATGTAGTTAACCAGGTATGTTTTATGGAACAAAATGGGCACCAAAGACAGGGGCATTAACAGTGAATCTGCTTCCACTGAAATGGGCACATCTAGTGCTCGGAATTTTATTTACCTAGAAAAAGAATAGGTGTGTAGAAGAACATGAAATGCCAATGATGTAAAGTATGGAGAAAAATATTCTGAGTTCAGTCAAGGGGTAACAGTAAACAAAACCAGATAAACAGAATGGTTTGCACACAAAATGCATCGCTTCAAATTAATATCATAGTGCAGAGAGCTGACAATGAGTACAACTATGTATTTGACTTTATCATAACTGTGCATTGAATACTAAATTAACTCAAGAACCAAAATAAGTTGGGGACATAGAAAGCTTATGTCTAAGTCTTCAGCACAGGAGTGCTGGTGTAGAGCCAGAGTGACACAGTAAGAACAAGGAGCTGTGATTAAATGAATTGTCCTGAGATGCTGCAGCTCTCCGAGAGAAAATTATTACTTTTGTGGGTGTCTTTGAGTAAAGACAAAGAAATGCAGTGGAATGGTAAGTGAAAAAGCTCTGATGCAGCAGAACTGTAGTCTGATCCTGTCGTGTTAATTAGAAAAAAAATAAATTATAAACCCTCCCAAGTACTGAAAGATGCCAAAAGAAACAAAAACTGATTCTCCTATTTGTTTTCCCTGTTCAGTTCTGATCATATCCATGTTTACATATAAGCAGAGATAAGTTCAAGATAGTATGGTCATGGATAGTCCTGCCTTACCATCACTCATGTAAGCAGAATCTGGACTTACAATGTCAGCAAGGAACAAATTGTCTGGGAACGAATGATAAAACACAAAGAAGGACTTTGTGATTTTCCCAAAGTGGAATTAGGTTTCATCTGTGGAGAGTTGTGCTCTTGACATAGTGTGGTCAGCTGCTTGTATCTGTGGATTAATCTAACCAGAAGTCAAGGGACAGAGATCAGGATTCAAAATGCTAATAGTGAAAGAAATTAATTTTCTCCCTCATCCTTCAGAAATAAACTGGGATTTCTTCAAAAACCTGACCAGAGTGGGCAGAATGCTGCCTGGCTCAAGTGCAGTAACAAACTTTCATCACAGGTAGTTGCTGAGAGATCAGTCAGCCATGGTACAAGAACCAAGTCCCCTCCTGTTGTTCAGAAATATTGGAAGTTTTGAGGGTTTGTTCTGCAAAAGCAAAATAAGCTGGGAAATGTAACAAGCTTCCTCAGCCTCTATCTGGTAACAAAGAATTGGGCAGGTATGAACAAACTGCTGGCAGTCAGCTAGGTGGGTGGAAGTCATCTCCCTTAACTCCAGATGTCCAAAGCATCTTGTTTCATATAATCTCAGTTTTCTTTGGAGTCACTGTAGAGATAAAGAAGGAGGACCATTCAAAAATACATGAAGTTAGGTAAATCCTATCTTTAGTAAAACAAAGCATGCCAGGAGCTTGCCAGTCGTAGAGGTATTATCATTTGTCATCAAAATATAAGTATGGGCAGAATGGGCTTTTTCATTTACTACACTGTCTGCAGAAACAATCTTTATGGATGAAGTGGCTGAGTGAAGTTATGATGGTTGTAGATTCCCCTGTGCTCACCAGAAGGTCTGGGACTCAGAGTAGTGGGGCCACACCAGGTTTGCAGATGTCACCAGGACCTTCAGGATTTATGCATGAGAGTGAGTATGGGACAAGCTAACTCTCAATGTCAGCCTGCAGTGGGACAGGTCTACCAGTTCAGAAGCAAGTTTCCACAACTACATGGCAGCTGAGCAGTCCAGACTCCTACAATATTAGTAAATCAGTGCTCTCTTGAGTGGGGACGATAAAGTAATTGTGCTTATAGTTCGCCAAAGCTGGTGGAAATTGTTAATTTCTGGAAAAGGAGAGCTTTAAAATAGATCTAAATATAAAATCTATTTTCACATGAGCAACTTTTCCATGAGGTCCCACAGCACACCCTCTTCACATTCCATGCACGTCACGGAATAGTCTGTTGTGAGCTTCTGATACTTACTTTGTAAAACATTTTAAGTTCTATGGATGAAATACGCTAGCTGAGATCCAGGTTTGACCAGCCTCACTGTTACTATTTAACCCTCCAGGAGGTTCACTGAAATGACTCTGTAGACTTCTTTTCAATGTTTCTGACTTAATTTTCCTGCGTGTATTAGTGAATAGGCAGGTGCCAGATGTTGACTACAATATTTGTATGATCAAAATTAGCAAGCATTGCTCTCACAGCCCAGA
This sequence comes from Actenoides lindsayi, assembly GCA_025331215.1. NCBI lineage: Eukaryota > Metazoa > Chordata > Aves > Coraciiformes > Alcedinidae > Actenoides > Actenoides lindsayi. Next base: position 6,097 of record WTSP01019317.1, on the reverse strand, counting down.
AGACCAACTGTATCCTGGAATCCATCACAAGAAGCTTGGCTAGTGGGAGAAGGGAGATAATTCTCTACCTCTACTCTGCTCTGGTGAGACCTCACCTGCAGTACAGTGTAACCTGGAGTCCTCAGCACAGGGAAAACATGAACCTGTTGGAGTGGGTCCAGAGGAGAGCCACAAAAATGATCACAGGGATGGAATAACTCTACTATGAAGACAGGGTGAGAGAGTTGGGGTTGTTCACCCTGCAGAAGAGAGTGCTCCAAGGAGACTTTATTGCAGACTTTCAGCACTTTGACAACAGGCCTGTAAGAAAGATGGGATGTGACAGCACGAAGCGTAGAGGTTTTAAACTAAAAGAGGGGAGATTAACTCTAGGTATAAGTAAGAAATTTTTTATATTGCGGGTGTTGAAACACAGGCACAGGATGCCATGGACAGGGATGCCTCTCAACTAGACAAGATTTCTCAAGGCCTCATCCAACCTGGCCTTGAATGTCTCCAGGGAGGGGTCAACCACAAACCCTCTGGGCAATCTATTCCAGAGCCTCACAACCCTCGTACTGAAAGAACTTTTTCCTAAGATCCAATCTAAACCTCTTTTCCCTCAGTTTAAAACCATTTCCCCTCGTTCTATCACTGGACACTCTTGTGAAGAGTCCCTCTCCAGACTTCATGTAGGTTCCCTTCAAGTATTAGAAGGCAGTTATAAGGTCCCCCTGGAGTCTTCGCTTCTCCAGGCTGACCAATCCCAGCTCCCTCAGCCTATCCTCGTAGCAGAGGTGCTCCAGCCCCTGAATCATCTTTGTGGTCCTCCTCTGGAGCCGTTCCAACAGATCTACGTCTTTCTTATGGTGGGGACACCAGAACTGGATGCGGTATTCCAGGTGGTGTCTCACGAGCAGAGTAAAGGGGGAGAATCACCTCTCTTGATCTGGTGGCCGCATTTCATGCATCCTAGGATACAGCTGGCCTTCTGAGCTGCACGAGTGTATTGGCGGCTCATGTTGAGCTTCTCCTCAATCAACACCTCCAAGTCCTTCTCTTCAGGACTACTCTCAACCCACTCTGTACCCAGTCTGTAATTGTGCCTGGGATTGTCCCAGTCCAGATGCAGGACCTTGCACTTTGACTTGTTGAACCTCATGCAGTTTGCTTTGGCCCATTTCTCAAGCCTGTCAAGGTCCCTCTGGATGGCATCCCTTCCCCTGAGTCTACCACACCGCACAGCCTGATGTCATCGTCAAACCTGCTGAGGGTGCACTCAATGCCATTGTCCATGTCACTGACAAAGATGTTGAACAGCACTGGACCCAGAACAGACCCCTGAGGAACTCCACTTGTCACTGGTCTCCACCTGGACATCCAGCTGTTGATCACAACTCTTTGAGCGCGACCTTCTAGCCAGTTCCTCATCCCCCAGGTGGTCCATCCACCAAGTCCATGCCTCTCCATCTTAGAGACAAGGATGTCATGTGGAACAGTGTCAAATGCTTTGCACAGGTTGAGGTAGATGATGTCAGTTGCTCTTCTCGTATCAACCAGAATTGTAATTCTGTCAATAGAAGGCCACCAAATTAGTCAGGCATGATTTGCCCTTAGTGAAGCCATGTTGTCTGCCATCAGTCACCTCAAAGTAGGTATCTATGTAGCTGAACATTTTTATTAATGCTTGTACACTGTACACTGCATTATTAACAGCAGAAAAAGATATGATTTCTACTAATTACACTCCTGAAAATAGACTACTACATCAGGATGAGGCTGATAAATGGAAAGAATAATCTGTAAAATAAAAAAAAAAAAAAAAGAAAAAAGGAAAGGAAACCCTATTCAAGAGAAAGATGAAAGGCACTCTTGTAAACTTTTACCCAGAGGAACCACATTGCTGAAGCTGTTTAACTAAGGAATACTATGAATAATCACCATATTGGCCCCAGATACACATTTTCTTCCCCAAAGCAGTAATAAGGAGGAAAAGACAGTCATTAGTAAACACCTCAGTGGAGCAAGGGGAAGCTTTTAGCAATCCCAGGTGTGCAGAGTTTATAAGTAGTTTAAAACAAAAAAAAAATAAAAAAGAAAATGTGGGTAACTGTTACTTTACTCTTTAAAAATGAAATTAGGCAATGTATCAGCGTAGTTTAAGGCCTAGGAACAATGTTGAGGACTGTGCAAAACCATACACAAGATTTCTCCAATCTGGAATGTCCAGGAAATAGTAAAGTATATGTTAGAAAAACTATTATTCTGCATTAAATGGTTTCTTACTTACCTTGTCACCATCTTGTGCCCTTCAGCACTGCTTCCAAATGTTCAAGTGTTCAGGTGCAGGTAGGGACAAGAATGTAGCACTAATGTGCATAAGGAAGTGCTGTCACAACGTCGCATTTTTATTTCTCTAGGGAAGATAAATTGAAATTCAGCCTTAATGTTTACATGACAAGATAAATCATCATGGAACTGTGTTTGAAGCTCGAAACAGCAAAATGAACATACATTTCATACTGGACAGGATATTTCAGGCAGTTGGCATCTTTTTGTCAATCATATTAGAGCCCGAGTAAGCAAATCTTTGGTACATCAGCATACTGTAGCTTTTCCTGCCGACTGTCTTCTACCACTACATTTGCATCCAGTGTGGAGACTGCTCCTTTCGGATGTGTCACCATGACATGCATGTGATCACCAAGCTGAAAGGATAAGTCAAAACTGATCTACAAAGCAACCGCCTTGGAAGAACCATTGAGACAGGCTGATAGCTCCTCAACCACTCCCTGCCCTTGTGAAAATTCTGTGTGAACTGAAGTGACAAAGGATTTTACAGAGAATTACAGATTTAGGTAGTAAAACCAGATCAAACCACTGCTTCTAATTCATCATAATCTAGCAGTCCATTGGGTCTCTTCTGCTGGTAGAAGGGGGAAGGAATTAAGGGAGGTTTAGGTTTGTTGGGAGACAGTTAAAGCACATGCAAAGGGCACACAGTGTTGATCATGCACTTACCTTATTAATGATCCAATGAAGAATAAAACTGTAACTAGGAATAGTTGCAATAATTTCTCAAGCCTGTACAACCAGCTTCCGAGAGATCTGTATTACCGCTTTCTAGACACTGTACAGTGCCTGCGCCTTTGTGGTGTTTTCCTCCAATGATTCACGTAACTCTTAGGGAAAGTGAGAATTTTGTCTATTCCATATTAAAGAGAGGAAAATTTAGCTCTCCTTAGGTTCAAAAGCTTGTTGAAGTAAATGGAGTAGCCCACTGGCTTCTCATCAGTACCTACATTTTTCAGGAAATATTCCTGTTTAGGCATGCCTGCCAATTCTGTTTGTATATTCAACAAAATTGATATTAATGTATTATAAGTTTAAGTATATTGTTAATAATGAAGTGTTTGTCTATTCAGTGACCAGGGAAGAGAGCTGAGAGTATACTACAGCTGAACTACATTCTCAGCTTGTCCATTCTTCTGTGTATGTGAAATCAAGAATAATATTCTAAAGTTAAATTCTTGACCATGATTAGAGCATCTTAACATTCTCTGCAAATGCTGTCAGATTATATGGGAAAGCCCTACAAACTACAATAGAAAATATCTATTCCATCCAGATTTTCAGCTACCCAAGGGATTTAAGTACAGAACAATGCACAACAATGCTAAAGATTATTGTAGCAGGCTTAACAAATATGAACAAGGCATAGTTCCCCTTGAAAGTCTAAAAGTTAGAATTAAATTCTATAGAAGCCTAATACTTTTCCATTGAAAGTTCTGGTTTCATTCATCACTTGCTATAGAGTTTTTTTTCTGGAGTTCCAGAGAAACTCTCATCTGAGAAAAATAAGGCATCTTAGCTATTAATATGCTCTGCACTGTCTAATGTTTTCCCTTTGCTCAAACACTCCAAGGTATTTATGCTCCACTGTGTGTTAGGATATTTCTGAACCTTTTACAAATGATTGAACACCTTAGATCTCAGTAGCCAAATCCACCACCCTCCACAATGATGACTGATCGAAAGCAAATAAACTTTTGTTTCGTTTACTTCTATTGCTGGAAGAGCGTACCAAGGCTCTGGCCTTCATATTTATATGAGGAGCCTTGGGACATCATATGAAAAGAGGCCAAGTGTAATTAATGGGCAATGTCTGGCTTCATAAAATCTTCCTGTGCTTGCAGATTTTCAGTGATTTATCTCTCTATCAGACATAAGCATTACAATCTTTAAAGCAAGCATTTCATTTTAGGGTATAACTAAGTTGAGGTGAAGAGGAGATGTGGGGCTTCAATCTGCCCAGGCAGTTCCTGGTAGAGGAAGCTGCTACCTGCCCTGGGGCCAAGGAGCCCACCAGATCCTCCGGGGCCATTTGTGCCAGCATTTCTTTGCCTTTCTTGTTAGAAACTCCAAATTTGACAGATGAGAGGCACGACATCAAAGTACTTCGTGCCTTACCCTGGCTGGCTAAGCTGCAGCACTTCATGACTAGGAACAACTACGCCACTGTCAGAACACTCCAGGCACCTCCAGGAGGGTGGATGATAAATTCATTGGAGATCTATCTCCAACTGTACAATTATCTAAACAAAAGTGCTGCATTTTTTTTTTTCTGGCTCCCTATAACACGTCTTTGAGAATAAGCTGAGCACTGATAGAAGAATTAATGTTTGACAATAATCAAGAGGCATTGATCTTGTGAAAATTTAGTGTAAGTTCTGGATATTAAATTGCTGGCACAATTAGTGCCACGAGGCTTAGTCTCCAGCATACATCTCTTGGTTTTGTTTGCAACATGTGTTGGAACTGCCTTTGGACTTGTGTGAGAAAGGTGGAGCCTCTTCATACAGAGTTGCATATTTTACATAATTATCCCAAAACTTTTTTTTTCTTTTAATGTCATATGAGCTACATAGCATCTTTAAACAAAAATAATGCAAACCTTATTGTTATGAGGCTGTATAACTATCATTGATAGTGCCCAAATTTATAATGTCACCTGGTTGGATGTTTACTCAATGCTACAAAACACCCACTCCTATAGGCATTTTTTATCTGTTTCCAGTTTTATTTCCTTATTTTCTTTATTTCAGCTGGAATTAAAAATTTAATCCCTTCTTATGTGCATTAACAGTGTTCTCAGTACATTTTATATTGTCAGTCCTTTTATTCTAAAAATTGACTTTTCTAAGTGAACATCTAGGACTAGCATGTCCCCAGAACAAGACAGAAAAATCTGCTTTAATAACTGTTTAAGAAAAGAATTAATTAATTTATTTATTTTTTTTAATGAAACTCTTAATATAAGTATTCCGTGTCAGAATAAAAGCTACTTCAGCAATTTTATATCTTTACTTAAAACCAAGTTTCCTGGCTATAAGCATTCACCTAGAAGGCCTGAAACCCCATGGAATTATATCAAGCAGGTTACTAGGCATCCTACTGTCAATTTTAGCTGACATATTAATCCATCTCTCCCTTGGCTGTACTATGGTACAGCAACTGCACCGTATTAATCAGGTGGATAGAACTGGACTTTTTTTGAAGAAGAAGAAGAAGAAGAAGAGAGTGTGGGAAAATGCATTTTGACAAATTTAGAAGCCAAGATGTAATTCAATCTGAATGGCCATCAAATTGTGCTTTCTGGAAAATATTAATTTCTTTAAAATGTTGATTTGATAATTTGTTTCACAATAAACAGAAAATTAAAAGAAATTTCAATGTTTTTCTGATTAATATTTTTAAGACATGATATGCTTCTTATGGTGGTTTATTAGGAAGATGACAGCTTAGTAACTCTTCAAACTGACTTTACCTATTTATTGATTTCCTTCTGTTATGTATAATTTGAGTACCATTACCTGAGACACGTAGGCTTGATATTTATAACATGAATGCTAATAGCCAATGGAGCCAAAAAGTGAAGCATGAAATCTGGCACATAGCAGGATAAGGACAAGTATCTAAAACTAGATACACGCTGAACTTACTTCTTTTCCTGTGTTCCTTTCTCCTGAAGTCATCTTCCTTGTTATTCCTAAAGAACTAAAGAAATTCTATTTTTCTTGTATTTTATATATAATATTATATTATAATCCACATTTTT
>WTSP01019316.1:0-34352 GCA_025331215.1 Actenoides lindsayi | reverse complement strand
AGGAAAGGAAAGGAAAGGAAAGGAAAGGAAAGGAAAGGAAAGGAAAGGAAAGGAAAGGAAAGGAAAGGAAAGGAGAAGATTTTTCAGTTTCAGAGCTGGTGCTTCCTTTAGTCCTACTGTGTAAGGACCTCTTCACTTTGGAGTGATCAAAACCAAAAGGTTTACAAAAGAACAGAGAGCATAAACCCAGATATATATGGCCAGCAATCATTCAGGAGCAGAGATTTCATTCTTGTTTAAAGTGTTTCTTTACTTCTGCCTGTTTCCTTCTGAATTCATTTTCTCCTATCTGTTCCTTGTAAATGGACCAAGTACTATGGTTTCTTCTATACCTATGAAAAATTTGCCTGATGGATCCTATACCTCTCAGCCTGTCTGTTTTGTATGGAAATGGGTAGGCAGGGAAGCAGAAAACCCTTGCTTGCTTCCTGAATTACATGTTTCTTAAATTACCAATACTGAGTTTTTGAAAATATTGAGATTTTAACAAAATAAACTATTGTGTGCCACAATAACTTTTTTTTCATCAGGTTTTGAACCTTTAGGAGTCACTGTTTCCAGCTTACATCCATAACATGAAAGCCACAAACATGAAGTTCTGCAAGTAGAAGGTGAAATTATCCTGACTCTATAAGCAAAAGCACCAGGTAAGACAGGGCAAAAAGATTGGAAAAGGTACCACAAAAATGCTATGAAACTGAGCAATCACAGTAGTCCCAGCTCTAGCATCTTGACATTTCACTTAGCTAAACCAAGGCACTGAAATATATGCACAAGAACCATCTGCTTAATTCTTCACCTCTGATGCCATGCCATCATATATAAATGTATATGCACACCAACAGCATGCAGCAAGGATCTCGGTGGCCTTTTAGAAAATATCTGGCCTTTGAATTCTAGAAAGCTCAATGTTTAATCATTAAGTGGAGAAAGGAAAGACTGTTTTGTAGGTAAAATGACATAGTCCAAACATTCCCCAAAATAGTGCTATGAAAATATGAATGACCCATGAAAAACTGGAATTAACAGGATATGTTATAAGCCATAATAGCTTTGTCATCTTACTTGTGGGGTTGCAGCACGGCCTGAACAAAACTTGAGGCTTGCAAGTGTGTCTACAGCAGGTCACGTCTCACTGTGGTTCCCCCATTCCTGCTTTGTGAGGTGTTTTGTCTGCGAGCATCAGGTTAGAGGCTCTTCTTCACAAAGTGAGGTCCAGAGGAACTGCAGCCAGTGAGGGGCCCTTAATCTAGTCATGGAAATGGAGCTCCCACCCAGGCCTCCCCATAAGGGCCCTCCCTTGGGAACTGTGGAGGTTCCCCAGGCTTCCATCAGGGGATGGCCTGGCACCCAGTGCCCGTCTCAATGCCCCAGTCAGGAGCAGGGCAGCCAGGGACACTGGGGCAGTCCCAGCCCTGGGCATTGGACACTTCCATGTGCTGTCATAAGGTCCTGTGACATGGGCATATGGGAAGCACCATGGAAGGGCTGGGCAGGGACAGTCAGGCCCATTAGTACCCTGGCCTGTTGGGTGAATGTGCTCAACTGCACTACTAGGAGCCCCTGGGGATGTGGGGCTGAGACAACCTTGCCTTTGCTCCTAATGATAAACCCAAACTATTGGGAATAATGTTTTCCATTATAAATTACATTTTTCTTAGCATGCCTAAGATCCAGCAGTCAAATTTCATCGCATGGCATTTTCCAGCTTTATACTTTGTTTTTAATATATGATAAACAGTTTAATATATGATAATCATTTTAATATATGATTATCAGTTGGACTTGATGATCTTAGAGGTCTTTTCCAACCAAAATGATTTTATAAAGCTCTTCTGAATGTTTTGTATTATTTCTTATGGAAGGGTATGTTAAACAGTTATATAAAACCTTCAGAAATTACTATATCCGCTAAATGTCTCTTGTCACTTTTTATGGGTTATTTTAATTATTGTATTTGTTTTCTTATGGATCATGATCACGGTGTATTTTTAATTACTTCTGCTATGGAGTTGATCTCCATTAACAGGAAAAATGTTTATTCCATGAATACAGAAAGTACATAATTTTCAGTGACTGGAATATATTTTAAAATCCCCAAACTTCACAGAATCAGGAACAAATTTTACCCATGCCATAATAGTGCTAAGTTGGATAAAGGTGCTCTGAGTTCTTTAAATATAGCTTTGAAGCATTGAGTTCAGGTGAAAAAACAAAGCAATATATTGAACGACATATATCATTGGTCTGTTCTAATCCTTCCTGTATTTCTCTAAGTAAAAACTTGGACCTGATTTTCTGACCCACATGGTCTTGGGAGAAGGTGAATGGCAGCAGGGGGAAGCAGTGCAGAAATTGCTGGGTGACATGCAGCACTTCTGAGACCATGTTCAAGTAATGAGTTTGGCACTTGAGCTCAGACAGATGCAGTCATTCTGAGACCTGGCCATACCTTACATTTATCGTTTTGGATTTTTTTTTTTTAAGATATATTTTTTTCCTCTTTTGAACAACAGATTCTGCTTTGTGATTTGCGAAGGAGCAACTGGAAACACGACTCTGCCCATTTTCTTATCTTATCTGGGCTCTGACTGCATTTAAATTATCAACAGTGTTTAAATAGGCTGTGGTAGTGCAGCACCAGCCTATCGCTGAGAGGGATGAATGTGGGATCAGCGCTTTGGAACAGCAGAGTCAGCACATCCTTGTCTGTTTGACACTCTGTATGTCCATAGTGTTCAGCATAGCAATAGAAAATTTTAAAATTTCATTAAATTTGCTATGATGTGTCTAAGCATTGCTGGGAAAGAGCTCCTTAGTTCTATGCCTCTCAGACTGTGCGGCACAGCGCTGCAGTGAGGAGTTCTGCGTTGGCAATCAGGCACAAGGTGTTCTCTGCCTTGGACTTGAACAGCAGACATCACAATGCAACTTGAAGATCCTTAATGAAGTGAGCTCTTATGTGAAGTGAGGCATGACTAAAAGGGTTGGAAGACACTCAATTTACTTATCTGAGATAGCTTATTAATGTTTATAATGTGCTATGGAAAAATATAGCAAGTAATATTTTAAAGTACACCTGTGAAATATTTCCCTTATATTATGTCTGTCCGTGCAAGAACAACTTATAGTGACAGGAAAAATAGTATGTTACAGTCACTTTTTTCCCTCCTAATTGCCCAGGAAATAGAAACTATTTGCTAATCTTAACCAATAAACTGTGAAATTAATAGAATATGGTCTGTTTGTGACTTGATAGGGAATTATTTTGGAAAATTCTTGATCCAGGCCCAATGATAACTACTGACAGTCTACTCTGTAGTACCAAATGGAATTGTATTATCATGATGAAGATAATACCCCAAACAAAGTATGTGTTGCAACCAAATCCAACCAAAAACAGTCAGCAGGCCTTCAGCCCAGTTTCTCCTGGGTTCAGTCTCCATTTGCTGAACAAGCCTGCACAGGTCAAAGCAGCAGAAACTAGTTTGGATTCAGCATGGTTAGGCATCTAGCACTGTACAGAGGAACCCAGAGCATGTTAGGATTTGTGCTCTGTGCTTTCTGTTGGGAGACAGCTCAGACCTAACTCTTGCACAATGTTGCCAGGGTTTGTATGATGGAGGCATTTTGTGTCTAGATGGGAATATCATCACTGAAAGGCACGATTTAGCCACAGCATGACCTCTTCACACCAAACCCTGAAGATTACATAAAAGCTTAGTTGTGGGTATGTGTCCTTTCCAAAACATCTCTGTGTAAGAAGTTGCTATGCTCAGCAGCAATAGCTCTCGTGAGGACATCTCAATCCATTTCATTTGCAGTGACATGTATTAGCTTAAGTAATATATTATTAGCATTACGTCTCTTTATTAGTCCAGACAATGCGGTGGCTTAAATTGTTAGCTTAAACTATTCAAACAGTCATTACTGAACTGGAATTCTGAGTGAAATGTGAGGAGCTCTCTTGGCAGGTTGGCAGGGGTGGGTGCAAGCACAGAGAGCAGGCAGAGAAGGTAGAGCACAGCAATCTCATACACAAGGGTAGATGAATCTAAAAAGCCATAGCCAAAATCATTCACAGCCATAGCCACTAAGCATTTTAAAAGCCCATCTGCTCTGGTCTGAGATACTTTAATGTAAATGTAGTTTTACACAGTAAATAATCAATTCCATATGCTTCCTACTTCATATTCTTTTCTTCAGCTTAGCTAAATCATCTCTCACTTTAAAAAGCAAACAGAGTAAAGCTAAATGTCAGAAGAGTTTATTTCCAGATGAGTGATACAATTATTAACAAGCAAGTAATCAAGCTCTCAGATAATATACAATTCAGAGCATACCTTTGACATTTTGACTAAAAGTATAAAAAGTGCAATTAAATCAATGCACTTCCCTAATAGCATTCTTACTTCAAAATTCTGGACTGCTGATGTTAACTCATAATGATTTAATTCATAATTTTTAAAATGACATTTGATCACTGCTATCTGTTTCTGCAGAAAATCATTAATGCTCTTTAGTGAAGCTGGCTATCTATCACAAACATTGTCCTATTTTATTAATAAAACTTTTTAATGGAAATTTGTATGTATTATAAATTTCAGAGGCAAAATTATATGAAGATGTCATAGAGATAATATGTAGAGCCAGTTTAAACAAGTCTAGATGTTGAATACCCTCAAATATGTTTTATTCTCAAGACAAACAGATAAATTTTCATTTCAGGTCCAAAGACACAAATTGTATCTCTCCTTTATGCTGAGAAGTCACAAAATATAAATCACTGTTAGAGAAATAAATATTTTTGCTAACATGCTTTGTCCTCACCAATCACAAAGATTAAATTAAATTGCAAAGCTGCTGTAACTTTCATGAAATTCAGATTTCACAGATATATGTTGTTGTAAAATGTCAGAAAGATAACACAGTCCAAGGGATTTAAATACCCATTTCTGTTTCTCCTCTCCATGTCCCCAATTTTATTGTCCTATCATCTGACAGTTGAAGAAATTGGCACACTACAATAGTACACCAGGAAAATATGTTATTTATGTACAATTACTCTTACGCAGTACTGCTATAAGCAGGTCCTGTTGGCCAGCTGAAATCCACTGAAATCGCATATAAAACTCATCAACCCGGTATTTTAGAGGGAAATTGTTCAATAAGCCAGGTGGTTTTGAAATTCTGAGCTGATATCTTCCTTCAAAAGTAGAGACCTTCTAACCTTGTGGAGATGGTTTAATCTTAGTCTTCTGATTAGTCCGGGTACATTCAATCTTCCTGATATTTCTGAAGTGAAGTTTCTAAGAGAAGCTTTTTACTGTAAATCTGAGTAGACTGATGGGAAATGGAAAACAGTAATTGACAAAACGTCTATGAGACATGAGAATTTCAGAAAGTGAAGATGTTTCACTCTTTTCCAAATACTTAAAATGTTTTGGAAAGCCATTATTCCAAAATAGCTAGACCTAGAAACTGCAACTAAGCAAAACCAAAAAATTATTAAATCTGAAGCAGGGTCACAGAATCACAGAATGTTAGGGGTTGGAAAGGGCCTTGAAAGATCATCTGGTTCAACCCCCCTGCCAGAGCAGGATCACCTAGATCAGGTCACACAGGAATGTGTCCAGGTGGGTTTTGAATGTCTCCGGAGAGGGAGACTCCACAACCTCCCTGGGCAGCTTGTTCCAGTGTTCTGTCAACTTCACCGTGAAAATGTATCTCCTTGCATTTACATGGAACCTCCTGTGTTCCAGCTGGCACCTATTGCCTCTTGTCATATCATTGGACATCACTGAAAAGTGCCTGGCTCCATCCTTCTGACATTCACCTTTTACATATTAATGAGGTCACCCCTCAGTCTCCTCCAAGCTAAAGAGACCCAGCTCCCTCAGCCTTTCCTCATAAGGGAGGTGTTCCACTCCCTTAATCATCTTTGTGTCTCTGCGCTGGACTCTTTCAAGCAGTTCCCTGTCCTTCTTGAACTGAGAGGCCCAGAACTGGACACAATATTCCAGATGCAGCCTCACCAGGAGAGAGTAGAGGGGGAGGAGAACCCCCCTCCACCTACTAACCACAGCCCTTCTAATACGCCCCAGGATGCCATTGGCCTTCTTGGCCATAAGGGCACATTGCTGGCTCATGGTCAGCCTGCTGTCTACCAGGACCCCTAGGTCCCTTTCCCCTACGGTGCTCTCCAACAGGTCAGTCCCCAACCTATACTGGTACCTGGGGTTGTTCTTTCCCAGATGCAAGACTCTTGCCCTTGTTATATTTCATTAAATTTCTCCCTGCCCAACTCTCCAGCCTGTCCAGGTCTCGCTGGATGGCAAGACAGCCTGCTGGTGTGTCAGCCACTCCTCCCAGTTTGGTGTCCTCGACAAATCTGACAGTGCACTCTGTTCCCTCATCCAAGTTGTTGGTGAATATGTTGAATAGTACTGGTCCCAGTGCTGACCCTTGAGGGACTCCACAACTGTCTTCTATCCTTCAACCAGTTCACAATCCACCTCACTACCCAATCATCCAGACCATACTCCATGTAAAAGGAGTATCTTCAACACACATGATGGCAGTTCTTCAATTAACCTTTCAAACAGTCTCCTTAACATTTCACAGTATAGAATCATAGAATCGTTTTGGCTGGAAGAGACCTTTCAGATCATCAAGCCTGACTGTTAATCCAGCACTACCAAGTCAGCACTAAACCATGTCCCAGCACAAATCTTTGAAATACCTCCAGGAATGGTGACTCCACCACTTTCCCTGGGCAGCCTGTTCCAGTGCCTCACAAGCCTTTCAGTTGTGTTCACAAGATTTTTCTTAACATCCCACCTAAACCTCTACTGGCACAACTTGAGGCCATTTCCTCTTGTGCTAGCGCTTGTTACTCAGACAACTCAGACAACTACGAAAACATCAAATAACTTTCTTAAAAATAAAATAACACAATTTATTTGAAACAGATCACTGGATGGGTGTTTCACTTCTTTTCTTCTCCACTTGCACAATATATACATGCATTGATGTGCACGTGTAGTTTTAAGCACACTGTTATTACTTTGCTATGGAACAACTACCAACAGTTGCACTTACATATAAACAACCATGTTTTTGTATAAATTCTGAAAATGAGGAAAGCAAAACAAAAATACTACTGCTTAGGAAGTAAGCACCCACCATTGATGCAACTAAAAGATGTATTTTTATCAAACGTCTGATTAGATGATTTTTGGACAACAGAAACTATCCCACTATCTTTTTGATGATGAGAGCTGTGAAAAAAGCAGCATAAGGTATAGCAAGAGGGACACACAGCACACACAGAGTTTTTCAGCCTTTCTGAGTGAGGCAGGCTGCGTCTAGTTCCAGTCGGGCTTATGTTGATTTGGCGGCAAACAGAGGAAAATGTGATACACCCCAAAATAAGTGGAAACAGACTCATAGTCAGAGCTTTCTAGGAAGAGGGAGGTAGAACGCCCCACCATCATTCCAGAGTTGCGTGAGCCCTGACTGTGCTCTTCTCATCTTTGCCATCTGTGTCCCTAGAGGCCTCAGGCTTGTTTTAATATATCCCACTTGAAAGTATACTTTCAGCTCACCTAACAGGGGAAAAAGCTGAATAGGAGGGGATCTGCCAGATAGAAGTTAAGTAGGAAAGACAAGAGAAAGAGAGATGATTACATTTTTCTCACAGGTACTGTTCTGGAGGACATATCCGGCAATCACGTTCCACAAAGGGCCTACAGCGTTACAGAAAAACAGGTCCTTAAAAACAGAGATGGTACAGCCTTACTAGCTTCCCCTCAGTGCTTCCTTAGGTTTATCATGAAAAGTTTCCTCACGACCAATATCCGTCTCAAATTTCCCCCACTGAACTCTCAGCATATTCTTTTTCTCATATGCACCACAGATTTGGAGGATGGTTGATTTATTCCCTTCCTCTCTGAATAAGGCTTTTATGTATTTAATGACTGCTATTACATCTCTCAAGTCTTCTGTTCTCCAGATTGAACCAGTCCCAGTACTTCAGCCTTTTGTTTTCTGAGGTCCTCTTGCTTTCCCCTGGACTTTTTTTTCTGATCGTTGTACAAAATTGAATGCAGCACTTGATCTGAGGCCCGACTAGTACCTTTTATTTATATACTCTCCTCACACACTCAATCACAATCTGCCTGTGACTCTGCTCACTGTTACAAACCCTTTCTCAAAAACTACTGCCTATGCATTTCTTACCCGTACTCCATCTGTAGGTTGATCATTTATACCAAAGTTAAGAATCTTGTCCTTTTCCTTGTTTGTTTATATTCTATTTCTCCAAGTCACTTTATCAATTTCTCAAATTTAGTTTGAATTTTAATTTTAATCTTAAACTCTTCTCTCTCTACTGCCTTCCATAGGGATGTAATTTGCAAACTAAATTCAGCATCCCACTTGCAATTAAAATATTGGGTCCAGGACAGACCACGACAGATTCCTCATTACACCTTTATAAACAGACAATAAACCATTAATAAGTACTGAGAACAGCTTTCATACCATCTTGCAGCAGCTCCATATTTATGCATCTCTAGTTTGTTTACCAGAACACACTGTCAAAGAGCCTTGACAAGGTCAAGGCATATGGCACTTCTTCCTCTTCCCCATTGATAAGGTTCGCTCCTCTGTCAGAGAAGAAAATTGAATTGATTTGACAAATCACATTGGCTGTTGCCTACCTCCTGGTTGTACTGTAGGTGCTTACAAGACACTGTCTGTCCCTGTCCCAAAGAGCTTACTGTCAAGGATGAGGAAGCTGCACTCAATAATTTATGAATATTATATGTCCCATCTGTTTGCTTGTTATTGTGATGTTGGCTTTATAATTACTAGAGGTAATATAAAAGCTAGCCTGTGCTTAGGCAGGAAGGTAGCAAAACACTACTAATAGTTTTCCACTGAGAACACTTAGAGACAATAAAGGAAAATATAGAGACTGGTGACCAGGCCATCTAATTCAGTTTCTTACAATAAAGGATATCCACATAACAGATGTTCCACAAAACATTTTCTCTGTTCTTCTTAGCCCCACAACTACCTACTGTCTTACACAAATTACTTTCTTTTGAGCTTAAACAGAAGAGAAGCAACTGAGGTCACAGAAGTCAAAGATTCCCTACTGAGGTATTCTTTTAGGAAAAAACAAACAAAACACATGTAAATGATTCCAAGGACATGATCAAAAGGAAACCAATATCCCCCTTCTATCTCTTCACACTGATGAAAACCCCTTTAACAGCCCAAGCCTATCTGAACCAGCAAGAAACTCTTCTAGACCACATGCCTTGCAATAAGTTTAACCTCTTAAACATATGAAGACCAAACCAACCATTGCATGAAAAATGTTTTCAATACCAGTAATTTGAAATTTATCCCAAATTACCCTGGTGTACCTACTGGTACCATGGTCTACCATGCCAGAAAATATCACCGAGTCATTCACAAGAGTGGTTGCTGAGTAAGCATCACAACATCACCAAGTACTGTAATAATAATAATAATAATAATAATAATAATAATATTAAAACTTCTGGATAAACGGTTAGTGACATGTCAGAAAAAAAAGGATCTCTCTCTCTCTGCTGTAGTTAACCTTTTATTACCTGATGGGTCCAACCTTATTGGGTGACCAGTGCTAGTCTCTGGGGAATGTCACAGTGGGACTGTGGCACCACATGTTATCTGGAGTCATCCCTTCTCCTGTGCCCCTCTTCCTCCACAAGCACTCTCACAAGACCTACCCAACCAAACCTGACCAACTGTTCTGCTGTGGGACGTTGCTTAGAGGAGGGGTGTTGCCAGCTAATCCATGAAGGGAAGGACATAACCTGTCACCTACAGCTTGCTCTTCCCCATCTGCAACAGAGAGGTTTTGGGTATGGCATGGAAAGCTGAGCAAGACCTGTTCCTAACAGTTTCACAGTTTTGTCTCCTCATGCACAATAGGATGGCAGTGTTTGAATACCATTAGTACATCACCCAGGATGAAATCATATATCCAATATTATGAAAAATAAAAAAAGCCCTGCAGCAAACAAAGAACACTGACAAAGTCACATGATGAACCAGGGAGAGCCTCAGAGGTAGCGTAGCTCAGAAGTTGGAATCACTTCTCTCTAATGCCTGCCTTGTTGAGCTGAAACCCCTTTTAACCTTAGCCTGCATCCTTGCTGCCAAGATTAAAATCATTCTTTGCTTCATATTGACTCGCCATTAATTTGCAACTGGTCGCAACTTGGTAAAGAAAAGCTTCCCAAGACAGAACCAAGGCAAGCCTGGACTGGAGCTAGAATTTGTGGGTAACGGACTAATTTTATGGATTTAGTCCAAGTATGGGATTCATGGTATTCACCTAGGAGTGGAGAAACTGCAAGAGCTGAGTAGGACACTCTATGAGTGATCACAGCCATGATTAAAAAGGGAAAGAGTAGGAGAAGGAAGAAAAGACATCTGTGTGAAAAGGCTTGCATGAAGTCAGGCACAACCATCATCCTGAATGCTTTAACTCCTGATCCAGTGTCTTATCCAGTGGATAATGCTTTTCTCAGAATTGAAAATAAATTGGATGCTGTCTGCCAAGATGCAGTAATTCCTTACTAGTAAGACATATCATTCTGGACCAGCTGTATAGTACAAGACCACCCCAAAATACAAGTTGTAATTTATTAATTCTGCCTAAGTAATAGGTTTCCAGTAATACTGTCAGCATTTTCAGTTCTCACTTCAGTGAAGCATATTGTAAAGGATTCTTTGTCAGACCGATACATCGCTGCCACTCCAGGACTGAATGCACTGACAGTCGTAGCAGAGGTGGCTGTAACAGGATACTGGGAAAGTGATTATGTAAGATGGAAAAACATGGTTTTGGAGCCTCACTCCAGCAATGCAGAAATCAGAGGCTTTTAATGGAATTAGTGGAGAAGGGAACATCTTTTGTACACATCCCCTTTATCCCTTGGGATCCTAAACTTACTTGTGAGGAATAATCTCTCCAACTCACAATTTCAGCACTCCTAAGAACTACATATCTTCGGTTCACCCATAATTTAAACTTCTTTCCTTCAACAGAACCACCACCTGACAGGTCTTAACTAAAAGTGAATGACAGCAATAGAAGCTTACTTAAAAGTGTAAAGGAAATGCATATTCATGAGCACCCAGAGTAATGGACCTCAGAACTAAAGTTGTAATAATATCTTGAAGGCACACTAGGAGACAAAATTTTACTTTCAAAAGCCAAACTGGGTTACAGCCAGTGATGAGATCTGTGTTTGTGTTAAGATAATAGGATAGAAGAGCCTGGCTAACTTTAAAACTTACCTTTATTTTTCCAGACATAATGCTCCATCCTTTTCCCTTTCTGAAGGCTAATAGAAAAGGCACATGTGTGTGTGCATGTAGTCTATTATAATGTGTAAAATAATAGCATCTTACTCCTGACTTCAGGACTGGACTTGCTGCCTCACAGGCGAATATCTGGTATCATTCACAAGTACTGCAGTCTTCAGTATTCTTCTTCACTACGAAGAATAGCTAGGCTATTTATTATTCACACTTTCTTTTTAGGCATATAAATTTATCAAGTAACTTAAATGCTTTATTTTTCCAATCACTTGGCCATCAGAGGACTGGTAATGAGTTTATATCTGAGACTTTTTGATTTTATTTCATCATTTGCACCAGAATCAGTGTTCTGTTGATGTTCTAATGAATAAAGTCACTCAGTTTCAGTAACAGTCTTATTATGAACATGTCTATATTACAAACAATTTCAATAGTGAAAGGGATGTGTTAGGGAGACTTACTCAAAGAAACAAGGATTGCTCCCAGCATCATTTTTTCTGAAGCTTTATTCCATGGGATGGTCTTTTAAGTACACTGCCTCTTGTAGGAAACATACAAAAGCTGGAGAGACTGCTGAGGAAAATAGTCTACCATCTGAAAAACTGTTTGATTACAGCAGATAAAGCATGGAGATTATTTCCGTTCCTGAATTTTCCATAAACTTTCTGTATGACCTTGAGAAATCTTTTTTCCTTGTAAGCTTTGGTACTCATCAAAAACTCTGAGATGATGGTCTAATGGTGTAATAGAAGTGAAAAAAAAAATCATGAGTGTTATTTATTAGAGATGATTCTCTGATGGTCTATATTAATTTCCTTTAAAATATTTTAAAATTACATTTACAAATATAATGAGAAACAGAAAAATTAACCGGATCTGCTACTGACCCTTGAAGTCAATTTCTTATTCATTAAAAATGAAGGTTAAATATTTATCAAACCATGCACAAAGCAATTACAGTTTCTGGAATTAAAAGCATACAAAAATTAAACAGAATTAAACAGAAAATTAACTTTTAGCTATGCTTGTTTCTTCAGTAACTGTTTATATGGACACTTCTCTGATCACAAAGGTCCCCACATCCCCTTCTCTCTTTCCTTGCTGAAGAAGTCCATCTGTGTAGAGTCACCTCGTGTGGTCTAGCAAGCGATACAGGAGACAGAACTTCAGCCATGCACCATTTGTGACCAATGACTCAGTCCTAGTTCAAGTGCATCTCCTGCAGGAGAGTCCTGATGTGCAGCATCAACAGAGATGCTCCCACAGTGGTGGGCTCCCAGCAGACAGGACAGATATTTCTCAGGACAGATGAGAGAGGTTTTTTCGTAAACTATCTGAACAGTCCTCTATTGACATTTCTCACTCTGACTGATTCCTTTCTTTAAACATATCAGAAAGGACCTATCTATTATACATACATGCAGGGCGAAAAACAGCCAATGCATTTCTTCGTCAGAGTAATTTTTCAGTTCCTCACAACTGAGAGGTTTGTCTTACATTTTGAGTGATTTTTTTCTCTGAGTGTCTCATTTCATAGATAGATAAGACAGAGACAGACAGATAGAGCAACACAAACCAAAACAAAGCCGCACACCCTCCCTTTGGCCTGTTTTTCAGCAGATGAGATGCTCAGTCCAAAAAAGACACAACTTCACTTCCAGTAACAGAGTCCTTAAGACAGCCAAGTTCTAAGAATTTGGCAAAGGAATTTTGCCTGTACAGAGTAGAGGACAGTAAATTATTAAAACAAAATTACTGCAATTAACACTTGAGTGAAACGTGCATGCAATGAAGATTTAAATCCAGTTACTTCTTAGTAACTCAGTCCTTTTGGTGCAAAATCCAAAGATGTGGCAGAAGTACAATGCTGATTTAATGCTCTTGTTCTAATCAGTAACTTTTTTTTCCTTATGATAAAACAGTTACAGAGTGTGGTAAAAGGATTCACTAAGAGTTCACTCCATGGTGTGCTAGTGCTTTATTTTTAACTGGTTTTCTCCCAGAAATAACTGAGAAAAAAAATCTTTAGGCACCCACCTGTACTTTTCATACAGATATGGATACTAGCAAGTTCAAAGCTAGGCATTGAAAAGGTGAGAAATAAAGTTGTCTGCTCCTAACATATATACAAGAATGCAGAATTTTACGAATTTTTATCATTTTATCATAATATATGCAGCACAGAAGCCCCTTTCTCTTTCAGTAGCTAGGCAAATACAGACAGTAAGCCTCACTGACCAAGTAGTATGATGTGTAGTAAATGAGGCAAGGTATCAATGGAAGATGACAAATGCATTTATGGTTAGGGCAATAGACAAGGACCAGATTATCTTTTCCTCTCTTAGCCATATATTTTGGGTATGACCCTGGACAAGACATTCACATTTTGATTCACTAGATGTGCAAGCAGTTTTAGAAAACAGTTTTCCTTCTTGTGGGTTAGGAAAAGAGTAGAGATTTGATTCAGCAAAACCTGGCACTAGTCTTTTTCTTCTCTGAGGTCAGCTTCCCATACCACAAATATCTTTCAATGTTCCCCATACTGGTGCACACTTCCAAGATTCAGCAATTTTATGCTGAAGATGTCAGTAACAGTGCTGCACACACACACATTTATTTCAAAATGTCCCAAGCTAGGTTAAAATAATTCTTGAGAAACAACTGATTTTGCATATGCTGTTCAATGAAAAAATAGGTGGAGAAGGAAAACTCCACCTAAAGAAACCACTTCAGTCAGTGATGTATGCAGTGGAGACAGCCTATATTACCATGTCCTTATTCCACAACTTTGTCACCTGCTGAAAACTGTTTCCAAATTCCTCCTAGTCTTACTGGATGAAATACATTTTCAGGTTCCTTGGCAACCTACAAATACGATGTGTTACTCTTTTCTTCCCCCCGGAGATGAGCTCACTGCTAGAAGTATTTGGTAGGAACCATTTTTAAGTTTCAGACTGACATTTTTTGATGACATGAATGCCTGAGTCACTTCATATTCCTACCAGTGGGACATGCTGCAACAGCTTGGGCCAAGAGGTGACCTAGGAAAGTCCTGTCAAAGATGTAGAATTTGGGATCCTCTGAGAAATTGTACACTATACTTACTACTAGACTGTTGAGTACTGCACTTTTATAATATAAAGAACAAAAAGAGCAGCAACACCAAACGTACACTAGCAGTGTATTAAAAAAAAAACCAAAACAAACAGGTAAAGATGACGCTGTGGAAATGTTTTGATAGTTTCAGCACACTATGTTGAGAGCATAGGCACACATAGGTTAACGTTTCAATTTAAACATGTCCCTTTTCCCTCATCTCTCCCCTTTCAGCCTGGACTTTCAGTATGAATTTCATATTCTCTTCAACAAAAAATGAAAAAGCCTGTGAAATTCAACATCATGTTTTCAGTTCTTCTAAAATCTTGATTTTTTTTGTGAAAATACTCAGTATTAATTTTTCCACAAGTAAAACTACAGTCAGAACGTTATGGTAATCCTTCCAAATGCATTTTCTAGCTATAAATATCTTGGAAATCTGCTCTGCTTCACAGTGAAACTTCATCCATATGGAACATATGACTAGGAGGGACTTGGTGAACTACTGAAATCCAGTACTCTGTTGGTGAAGGCATCCATATCATTCAGTTTTGTTCAAAACTGATCATATTTCTACGATCAGTTGGAAAACGAGTTAGAGCTTTGGGGTTTTTTTGCCTTCAGCCTACCAGTAGGACATAACTGAAGAAGCTTTGTCTCCTATTGGTAAGAAATTGCCTTCTCACTTGCAGCTATGTTTCTTTACAGACAATTTATGCACAGTTACAGGCTGGATATATATGGACTGTTGGCTTTCCCAAGTGCTCACCCCCTAAACATTCACTAAGAAGAACCGTATGTGTCTTAGTTTGTGTTCAGCACTGCTAAATGAGGCTCTTCTCGGTCACCCTAGTAGTTCTTTCAGCATCTCTTTCACTTTTGATTTGTCTTTCTTAAAGATAGATGAGCAAAGCAGTATTCAGTACTTCAAACACACTGTCTTCAGTGCCCCATTTAATGGCTTTAATATTTCCTATGTCTATATTAAATACATACAAGGATAAAACACACTTTTTTTCATGACCACAGGTGATCACTGCAAACAAGGGAACCTCTCCTCTAAGTTATCTGGCTGATGAATTGACACCATTGGTAGCAAGCTAGCTGGTCATCAAAGTAAAAATACAAGCCATGTTTTAAGATGCTGATGCAACTCACCCTGACATTCCCATATAGAGGTGTATGACAAATGCCATATCATTAGTTTCCTGTTTCTTCATCCTCCCATGCACAGGAATGTACTGAGCAGCTCTGGGAACATTTTCTGTCATAGAACTCCATGGTGGTACCACTCTGAGCAAATATTCCCAGCATTTCAGAAACAAATGAGAATAAAGTCACAGAATATCAGAATAATTTCTGATGTTACCTACTCTAACCAGAAGCTTAGATCACATGGATCAGATTTTCATACAATTCAGTTTCAACGTTTCCAGAGATGGAAAATTCACAGCTTCTCTGGGAAACCTGTACTGTTGTTTAGCTTCCTTTATCATGAAACTTCTCCAAAACTATTACTAAGTTAGCAACATGCACAGTTCTTTAACAGTATTTTGACAACAGACAACAAACAAGGATAAGCATCTGAAATAACTTTGCTAAATTCACTAGTGTGATACTTGTCCCAAATCTCCACCACTGTAAAATCCACCCTTCCTATTCACGGCCTCTTGACTGTAGGAAGTGTTTCTCTTCAGACTAAAAATTACCTGAGAAGGCAGCTGGATAGAGCAAAAAAAGTTAACACTGAACTATGCCTTTTAATTTCCCTTTTTGCATCAGTGATAGAAGCCAAATGGGGAAGACAATCCTCTGTGGACTACATTTTTTCTGCTTTTGTCACAGCCAAAACGTTTTATTCTGCCTCTCTGAAGTGTACATGAAAGTACTTCCCTCTTTGTCCTTCTCATGATGATTACTCATTAGAATTTGATAGTTTTCTCCACATAAACATAACAGGTCATATTTGTTTTTTCCATTAAGCCATTTGGACAGAAACTCTTCCATGGAATATATGCTATGGGGTCTGCGGTTTTCCAAGCTGCCTATCAAGATACATGGAGCCTCCTGTGTTACAGACTTGAGTCTGACTTTCTTGTAACTCTACCAATCATTTCCATCTGGTATTGTACTTAACAGGTTGATTTTCTGAGACGCTTCACACTATGAAGTATGTTAAGGATTGTACCTTCAGTTCTATTTGATTCGCAATTTATTCAATGTTTCTCCCTGTGCAGTTCATTCTAGTTTGCACAGGCACTATCTATTCCAGAAAATACACAGTGGACTGCAGCCTGTCTTTTCTGGAAAAGTGTATCTTCAGAGACAATTCCATTAGTTACTTCACTCCATTTCTTTCTAATGTTGGGTAGGGAAAACACACTGTACTATACCTGAACATTATGCAAACGGCTGTGCCAAACACCAAACTGCATTCAGATTTTGTTCTGCTTTCCACATGTATAGAGGACATCATCACCGTTAACTGCAGACAGTGTAAAATACCTCTAAAAGACAAGGATTCAAACTATCATAGTTATTATTTATAATGTAATTCAGACAGTAGGACTGATCTGACCTCCAGAAGCCACTGGACTGAAACCAAAAGTGATTCTAAGAAGTCGGGAAAAGCCTACACAGGCTTCTTAGACTTCCTAATCTGTTCAATCTGCATGGCATACAGAATAAAGACTTTTCCTAGACTTGCTCAAGGTGTGGCTTAGCTTTGCAATATGTTCAACGGCTATACTGGCTTCAAAGGCACTTGTTGGCCTGAGTTTTGCCACACACGTCAGTGCCTGCAGCGTGCTGTGCTGCTCTCCATATTAGCTCAGCCTATGCATGCGGCCAGATGACAAAGTAGACCAGGGAATTGATTCCACTGAAAAACTGCCCAGCACATCTTCTTCTCCAAGCTAGATCAAAATGGCACAGAAACAGCTCTGCCATCCCAGAGGATGGTATAGTATACACTGTTACGTGGGGACCAGAACAATTAGAGAGAGGTAGGCATTGCTAAAGGTCACTTTGTAGTGTCAAACTCCCCCCTGGCTATCTGGTTGCAGGTGTATCAATACACTACACAGTGCAACAGGAACTGGAATTCAGTGGCACACTCCAATTGTTAAAACAGTCCCTGGCACAGTTTGTGTCCAGAGTAGCCTTCTCCCAAGCAATTCCTACACACAGCTCTAGAGTTAACACGGGCCTGGAGCGATTTTCAATAAGCAGTTTATAGCAGTCACTCTGTTTTAGGGATGAAAGAATTTAACAGTATGGTCAGGGTCAATTGATGCCAGTTGGTCTCTGTGCCAGAAAGCAGTACCAGGCTTGTTTAACCTAAAAGTGCAGACATGAATCATCAGCCCAAACTCAGACTTTTCACCCATTAGACTAAAAGCCTACAGGGACAATTCTTACTCCCTGGTGATGATTCTTACATTCGCACTCAATGCCTGCAAAACTCCTAGGAGGCCCCACTTGCATTCTGCTTTAACTTAAAACTTCTTCTAGCTCTTCACTGATAGTGACCGAAGGTCCCTCAGAGGCCAGGTCTACACAGACAATTGCACACTCATTCTGCCTGTGATGTGAACTGGTTAGGTGCAGGCCAACTTCGAACCAGGATATTCACTGCCATAATACACAGCATCGTGGCCAAGTTAATTAGCACTGCTAAGAGGCAGGTCAGCATTTCCATTATGCTCAACAGGCCCAGAGCTGAGGGATTTAACGCATCCTCTGAGTTCAGGCTTACTCACAACAGCTTCAGTGAACCTGGGCTACGCTCTCGTCCGTATGCTGCAACCCTGAGCTGAAGGGACCACATCTAATGCTGAGACACTGTTTCACTCCATATGCTAGTTCATTATCCAGCTCCTCTGTTTTGATTGCCAACAAATAATGATGTTTTTCAACACTTCTCCACTAGGAACTGAATGCACAAACATCGCATCATAAATGCCACCAAACATCTGCCAGGCAGTTACCATCTTCCCATGACTATCACCTAGGCTGAACCTGAGCAAGTGATTTAGTGACGAGCTGTATCACATCCTCTTACCTATCACACCTTAGATCATCAAAATCCCAGCTCTTATGAACAAGAAAGCTCACAGGTATTTGCTTAAAATACCATAGGAAAATTAATTCTAACAAAAAAGCTCACGCATTCTAAAATTACTGTTGCTTTGTTAATGAAAAATCAAATATCACAATCAAGGATAGCAGTATTGCTACAAATCTTACATTAAGCACCAATGCAGATACGGTGATAATAATAAGATATGCACAAAAAATAAACTAAGGAAAAGGCAGGTTTTTTCTACCTTTCCTATTTAATAGGCAGTCAAAACTCTTGAAAATCTTATTATTTAACAGAAGAGTTATTTTAGAACAGTACTAATAGCTTAGTAGAGCAAAACTTTCTCAGTAACTCCCATAGTAAATAGGCTATCTCTGTAGCTGGGATGATGACAAGGGCCAGATTTCAAGTCAAGTATTTCACAGATTAAACAACAGATTAGTGACTTGCCTTATATTATTTGTAAATTTAATAACTGCAACCAGAGCACTCAATCGGGGCAGTGTATTTGATTTCCAACATTCCACTTCTCATTATGGAGCTATTTGCTCACTTCATGGAGCTTTGCAGTACTGATCCAACTGCTACACAAACGAAAAGTCTCAAAATAACTCTGAATGTGTGAATACTTTCAATACTGCTTATTTTCAATCTGCCTTTACCATCAAGTAAAAGCAAAAGCTGGTTGCATGATGTTTGTCATTCTGTAACTGTAATTTGAATTAAGCAACGGCCTTTTTATATTTTCATTGCAGCAGTTTGAGCGCACTAAGATCATTCTGCTGCTGCCCTGTCACTTCATTTCCCACCCAACACTTAAAGCCTGCAAGTAATATGCAAAGCCTAGCAGACAATCCCATAAATAGTTCAAGCCCTTGAAAACCACAGTGTAGCTAATTCCTAACTTTCTTCCAAAATAAGGCATAATAGAAGCAAAAGACTCCACTGAAAAAATATTTTTAATACAAACCAGTTACAGAAATCCCTGACAATGTGCAATTACTGGACCGCATGCTAGCAATCACCAGTGGGAACAAATTCATTTCAAAATCCAGAAGACTGTTCTAAGATCATGCTTACCCTGAACATGGATGTCTAACACATTTTTTTAAGGCCATAAATAGGTGCGATACCTACTGAACTACATAATGCAAACGGTCATGTCCTGAAGCATGAAATACAACAGTCCCTTCAGTTAAACCTCCTAAATCGAGACAAGGGGACTCTCTGTCTTTCTTCTTAAATTAGTGCCCCCTGCAATGCTCGCCAGACTCTTTGCTGCCTTCATTTCTGCCAGTCCAGAAAGTGAAGAAGCAGCAGAGGTTTAACAGATTCCCAACCTCCATTGCAGGAGACTGGTTGGACAAAACTTAACTGCACCAAAAAAAATAGCACTACATCTCATAGCATTTTAACTGAAGAAATACACTTAGAACTATGTGTTCTGTTCACTTTAAACATCTATCAAGCACATCCTGATAGGCACATTTGCACTGGGTTTTTCATTCTTATGCCTTCTGCACTGCTGCCTCTGATGAAATAAGAGGAAATCAGATTTGTAGTTGACTGCCCAACTCTCCTTGCATTTATATTGACATAATATTATCTATGAATATAAGCACATGCTCCACAGGCAGAGCATGCATATATATGAACACTGTGTATATAGGAAAATTATATCCAAGGTTTTATAGAAATGGGTGTCTAAAGTTAGATTTACAGATTCACATTGAGATATGAGTACTTTGAAGTCCACCCTTCACACATACGAGCTAAGATTTTCAAAGCCTGGTGAAAGAATTTCTAAAAATGTTAAACAGTTCTGCCTCTGAATGTAATATATACATGCTTATGTGTCCTTAGTGAAATTTTTACATAATTTGGAGAGGATGCAAAGAGGTTGATTTAGGCTGATTTTTTTGACTGCAGAAATGAATCCATTGAAGAATGGATCAGAAGCTGAGAGGATGTACAAGCACAAATATGTATCATTGCAAGAGTCCTGTAGATACCAGATACCTTACAGGAATTGCAAATGCTTGAAATAACACTATGCTGAAATGCAGCTCAGTGATTGAAAACAGCATGTCAAATTTCACTTTCATTTACACCTATAAAAAAAAATTGTAGCAACTCCACCGAGTGAAATGGTGATATTGTTGATGAGATTAAAATAAGAGCAGACTACGAGTCTCCATCTGTATAAAAGTACTAAACAAGCGTAGTATAAACGTAGAGTAACAGTAGTATAATCAAACAAGTTCAAAGAAACTCTTTGGCTGTGGAGAGGGGATGGAAGCCAAGGGTTAGATACACCACCTTCCCCCTTAGCATGTCTGCATGGTGTGTGTACTCACTCCTGCAGCCCTTTGGCTCTGCAGCCTTCCCTCCTGTCCCTGCTCAGGCTGGGGACACATCTGCCTGGCAAATAAAGATTAAATAATATCTATGCAAACACAAACACATTCAGATCTACCATCACGTTTTATGCTCTAAGCCAAGGCAATAAAACATGGCTTTACTGCTTCAGACTTTAAAAAATAAGTGATCACATACTGTACGTGCTTAAAATCCATCATCAGCCTTCACAGAACTTATTTAAAAAGATCCCAATCATCACAAAATGTGGATTAAGTTAGTACAGCCAGACTAGGTTTCACTTCACAGCAGTATTTTCCTCAGCTGCTCCTGCTTTAGTTTCCAAGAAGTGATGCCGCTGGCACAAAACTGAAATCAAAACAGCAATCACTGACCAAAATATTCAGTTCAGTTTTTGTGACAAGGACATCCATTCTGCACAAAACCTCTTCCCAAACAAAAGTAAAGGGACTACACATGGTATCCATGACCTGTCACTGTGAAGTATGAAACTCAGTGTAGGAAAGGATTCCAAAACTTGCCAACAGTCACACATAAACCCTCCACAAAAGGAGGTTTTTGGTTGTTTTTTTGGTTGTTTGTATTTTTTTTCCCTTAGTTCTTTTTATTATGTGCTTAATAGTATATTCTTATTAGAAAAAAATCAAAAGAGTAAATGTAATGTTCCATATGCAAATAAAAATGGGCAAGCTGTGCACTGCAACTGCCTATTTCTTGAGTTGTTTTTACACTTTAAATAAATAGAAGGTCTTTCCCTTTTTGTCTCAACTTAGAATAGCAAGTATTTGTTTCTGTACTTTTCCCCTCCCTCCCTTTTTCCCAGTAAACAGATGACTGACATCAAATATGACTAATTATAATAATAGGTTGGAGAATTTTCATTCCGTTGATGTTGGTCCTGCTACAACTTTGCTTGTGACACCAGAGAACAATCTCAACGATGCAAATGCTGCCTTCTGGTCCCGTGCCTTTTCTTGCCAGACAAAAGATATAGGAATTCCTGTTTTGTGGCAAACGGTGTGATTTTGAAATTTTCAGCAGAAATTCAGTCCAAACATTTTTGCTGCTGTTGTTTCAGAAATGAAATCTAAAATTTTCATGCCGATAACAAACATTTCCTGATCCAAAATAAAACCAAACGATCACATTTCACTTCAAATTATGCAATATATTTTAGAAAAAAAATATCAAAATATAAGACTTTTCCTTCTTTTGAGCTAAAAAGGAAGACTGTTAGCAGACACTTTGATTTAAGTATGTAATGGCACTACTCAGGATAAGGAAGGTGGAGGGACATGGACTCTCTATAAAATATAGAGAAAATGCACAATAATGGAAAACAGAGATAAAGGTGAGGTGGTAGAGAGTACAGACACTTCTTTTAGCAGTGGGGCAAGTGGAGATGGCCATCTGCCACAAGGGCTTCCTTCTGGAGACAGGGAGGCAATAGGTTCATGCTCAGCACTGAGATGGAGGTAGGAACCCCAGACACATTCTTGCTGCCAGTAGCCCCCATCCATCCATCCCTCCCTCCCTAGTCTATTCCTTCATATTGGCAGTGCAACTGTATCATCGCAAACAGCTCCTGGTTTGGGAGACTGGGACTGCTGTCCTTCACAATCACCCAGCTGACAGTTAAGCTACTCTGTGCAGGAGGCTGGGAGGCAATGGAGCCCAGCTCTGCCCACAACACTCATGCGGAGAGACAAGTGCTTTTCCCATTTCATCAGGGCTACAGTGGGACCATAACTCTTGGCACTAGGATGAGATGCCTTTCTTCTGGACGCGTCACCAGTTCTCCACACCAAGGATTTTTAAAAAATAAGAGTGACTTTACCCACAGAGTTTTACTTGTTAGTTCAAGTGGGCAGTTCTCTCTCCTCGCCTTTGCTGCTACAGCTGGGGTCGCAGGACTCCCACTCACTCCACTTCACCACCCCATCACTCTGTGCGCTATGCCAATGAGTTCCACCTCCACCACCAAGCCATCATGCTCAGCCTAGCATCTCCTGCTTTCCAAAACAAAAAGAGAAAGTATTTTCATTCATAACTTTTACTCCTTCCCAGGGGTTGTGAGAAGCCTTGTTTACTCTAGAGAACCCCTGGGCTATGCCTATATAAGCTCCAATCCCTAAAGGATCAAGTTGACAAGTCAGAAGATACAGAGCAGACAATAAGCAGACCTTTGAGTCTACAAATTGGTGGTTGAACGATTGGCAAACAACCTCTCCTCATGAAAAATTATGCTACAGCAACACAACAGTAATGAGAGCCAAAAGTATGTCTATTCCTGATTTGTAGACCAGGTTTTAGTTACGCTATAATCCTCTCAGTATGCCTGCTTAGGATCCCACAATCACACAAGTCATGAACACTACCCACAAATCCTGCAGCTTCTATGCCGAGCAAGTGACACACCAGATGAAGAAGGATGGAAAATATACATGTGGAATTGTTCTGGGAACTTAAAGCACACATAACAGTAAACAAAGCAAATATGGTACAAAACCTGTTGCTATTTTCACAGCATTTGCAGAGCAAAGCTGCATAAATGCAGAAAGTTGCGTAACGCCTCACACCTTTCCTCCCATCCCAGCAAATATAGCACAGCAGCACACAGAGCAGCAGTGAGAAGGAAACACTGTGCAGAACAGCTGCCCTGTTTGCTGCTGCATTACAGGTGTACGTCTGGATATGTGAGAGAGCTGAGGAAAGAGGGTTAAAATTACTTTTCCTCATGCCTCCCTCAGAGCCTCGGCTGCTCACGGGGAACTGAACAGGGAGAGATTTCCTTGGCACCATCCTCCCTCCTCCAGGCACAGCCTAAGCTAGTTTGAAAAGGTTGCTGCTGTTGTTCCCCGTCCCACTTGGGGACAGTCTTCATGAAGTCAGTGCCAGTTTGCTCTGATAACTAAAAGGCTGCCTCTGCTCCCCGTGGAAAAGGCAGCGCTGCTGTCAGATACCAGAGCACTTGCTGAACGAGAGGCACTACAGACAAATTTTGGCTGGTGGAAGAGAGATGGCTGAAAGCCAGCTGACGGAGAAGAGCAATATCAATCTCTGTGCTGGGGGAATCCTCTGAAAATGCTACAGAAGCAAACAGTAACCGCTAGCGGCACAGTGGCAAACAAGACATGAGTGATCCTGTGTTCACGGAGGAAAGGAAAAGGCAAACGGCTGAACTGAAGTGATCAACGTGAACTTGAACCATGGCACGGGGCAAACATGTGGCATACCGTATGGCAACTCCGAACAAAACAGAAAGCTTGGAACAAAATGAAATTAAAAATCTGCTTTTATTTCAAATTACTCCACTAAACATCTAACTGAAAATTGTGTTGAAGTTGACATGACTTTGTGACATGTTGTTCCTTGAAGACTGACATTTTCCATTAAAAAAAAAACAAAGGGACATTACAACTGTTTCAATCTGGTTACCTCCTATCCAGCAAGGCTGAAGAACTAAATCGTGAGCTAGAAAATAACACCAAACCATCACACAGCAAGAGCTAAGTGCTCAGCCAGCATCCATCATATTTTCAGGAATCCATAGATAGTGAACACCTGGATAGGAAGGACAGCAATCAATCCAAGTATGGATTTAGAACTTTAAATATGTTTGATAAATTCATTTTTTTAAAGACAAGATCCATGCAGCCTCCCTTTGCCCACTATTTTGAGATATAAGCAAGCTGGGAAAGGATGATCAAACATCCATCTCCAAAACACATGAGATGGAGCATAGCAGTGTTCAGTATTCTAGGGGATCCTCTGCTGAATGGCCACATGTTACAGCATCCCTGAAAAAGTACCTAAACTGCAAAATCTAGGGCTTATTTGATGAATGAATTTTAAGAAAAAAAGGGAAATTATTTATGATTTCTAATAAGTGTCTGAATTAAATCAGATCATAAAGAATTAGATGAAAAGGAGTTAAAACTAAGGATCTGTAGCATCTCTCCTATGAGGAAAGGCTGAAAGACCTGGGACCGTTTACCCAGGAGAAGACAAGGCTCAGGAGGACCTCATCAATGTGCATAAATACCTGAAGGAAGGGTACAACTAGTACAGAGCCAAGCTCTTCTCAGTGGTGCCCACTGACAGGATCAGAGGCACACAAGAAAAAAATTTTTTACTTTGAGGGTGGTCAAACACAGGAACAGGTTTTTCCAGAGAGCTTGTGAAGTTTCCATCCTTGGAGATATTCAAAAGCCATGTGGACACTGTCTTGGGCAACTGGCTCTAGCTGACCCTGCTTATGAAGGTGAGTTGGACCAAATGACTTCCAGAGGTCCCTGCTAACCACAAGCATCCAACTGTGACATATAGATGAATTTTCATCACTTATACAAAAGCATATAAGAAGAAAAAATTAGTAATGGCAAAAAAATTGAAAGATATATTCATTATGGAAAGAAAAGTTCTTTATTGGACAATATTTGTCAATAATACATCTATTTGTCCTACAATACACCTAAAAGCATAATGAGACTAGAGGGATTGCTCCATCAAGCTCAGTTACCAGGGCTAAAGCTTGCCCTAAATGCTTATACATAAAACTTAAACACTCCTGCAACATTAAAGTATAAAACTGTATGCATAACTTTTCAATCCCCTTCTCTCACTTTCATTAAATTCAGAGAACTAAATTCCATTGGCAAACTCTATGGCTGCATCAGTGAAGGACCAGAGTGGGAGCTGAAACAGCCATCATCAAAGCAAAATGCAGTGAATAGTCTACTTTAGCTCTTGCTTTCTGCCCTCTGAGGAATACTACAATCACAGAAACACCTCCTAGGTTATATAGTTTATTTGCCTTCCAGTGTGAGATTCTTCCCTACGATAATTTTTAACACTTGCTCCTGCCAAGTTGAAATCAATGCGTCACATCTAAGGAAAGTGAGCTCAGTATGAGCCCCCTCAGACATTGATTTTGCAGTACCCAATGGATCATGGTGCTGCATCGTGTAACAGGGAAGGTGCCAAATTGTTCAGACAACACGCTAGCCCGAAAGCAGAGTCAGCAATGTAACAGGATCCCTCTCAGTGCTGGGCCCCTATATAAACAGCCTTGCCCCCCTTGTTCCAGCACAGTGTCCTCTCCTCTGCTCAAGGCACAGCTGCTTAGTCCTGGCATCCTACAGGTGTGAGATATGCAGCTGTGTGGCAGTAATGTGCAAGAAATGGCCCAAGCTGTGGAAGAGTAGGAGGTAATTTTGTGAGTCTCATACTTAGATGCAGCTTTACATGCCCCTGGTCCTCCGGCAGCCCAGCTTGTTCTCCAGGGATCCCGCTGGAGATCACCAGACTCTTTCACCCTGCGGAAGACTTTAAAAAACAACTCCAACTGTGGTCACCTCAACCTGTTCACAAAAGGAAGAAAGGCAACCCTAGGGGAGGTGGCTGAAAAAGAAGTGACTTCGATGAAAAACATGTGGAGACAATGCCAGAAAGCTGACGCAATCATCCTCTCTCCAAACACCCATTAACATGGGACAAGTTATCCCGAAGACGAGCCGTCCTGAAGATGAGCTGTTGGGCTCCCACGTCTCACCAAAACCATTTGGGTGAAATATTTGTGGTGTCATCTTCTGCTGGGTAATAATCTCCTTACAAAGTTTTCTACATGAAACCTAAATCATGCAAAACCAAACAGCCCACCTATGTAAACATCTTTCCAGTGTATCTGCTTCCCATTCATAAAGGTACTTGGAATCTTTCAGCCACTTTTCCAACTATCTCAGAGAAGGAAAAGAGGAAGCTAGCCACACAAACTGCCAAAGATTAGTAAATATAGAGCATTACACAGCTATCTAAAACAAATACAACACAAAATAATCCCCTATTTTCAACTTCAAATGCAGAAAAGACCATTAAAACAGCTATATTAAAATAAGAAGGCAGCACTAAAAATTTAAGACATGATAGAACTAAGAATGTTCACATACCCCTAGCTTTTACACCATGAGAACGTACATTATTAACAGCCTTTTTTTCCCAGACACTTGCTATTTTTTCTGCATATTTAAACACAGATGTGGGTGCTTAGCAACTGTGAAACAAAGCCATTTACTTAAATAATTAAGGGCAGATTAAGGTACTTTATATATGTACTTTTAAAATATTGTATCTGTTTTATAATATTATTTCACACCTAGAGAGACAGAAGCCTCATATGTGGATTCCAAAAATAAGTGACTTACCTTTGCTTTTAAGCAAAATAATAGGGATTTGAGTCTGCTATGTAGGTGGATGTGTTAGTGTACATGTGTGCATACATGTGTGTACTTTGTTACCTACATACACAACTGGTAAGAACGGAAAAGGACCTAGGAAAATAAATGATTAACATGTTAAAAGTACTGCATTTGTGTGAGAATAAATGCAGTTATACAATATAAAGGTCTGTATTATTCAGTATATCAAAAATTCAGTGTTACAAAGGAGGAAGAGTTGTTGAAATGCCCATATTTTAAACTGCAGACAAACAGGGAAATCGGGAAAGTTCCAACAGTTCAGAAACATTGTGGAGCTGCTGCACTGCAGTATTTCACGAATACTTTTAAGCACTAAAGTATGGATTTAAGTTACTTCAAACAGTCTTCATAAAAGGTTTTGCCAAATGATTTAGCCAACAGCGTACAGAAAAAATGTTTCCCTGGAATGTGCATTATTTTGCACCACTCACAAGAAAAACAAAGTTTCCAAAGAGGAATAATACATTTTGTTACACTAAATGGTCTGGGAAAAAAAATAAATAAATTTTTAAAGCACAAACTTTTCTTCAGATCTCTTACCTATTTGTTTCCTGTACTGGTCAACAGGAGTCCTTGATGTAGAGGCATCTTTTCTACCCATCGCTTTCAATCCAAAAATCACTGTCAGTATCAGAAAAAAAATAAAAATTGCATTATTCCTAAATAAGTTATTAAGGAAATCAATGACTTAAAACATCAGAAAAAAACTGTAGCAAGCAACAGTGAAACAATACGTGATTATACACAAATACATAAGCCTTCCCACAGTACAATGAGACACTGGAGACAATCATCACTATTCTGAGCACTATTAGATAAATTTTAAACATACCTTTTTCCCTACTGCATGTGTTATTAACATTACAGAATGCTGGTAAGTTTGAATAAAAAGAAAAAAAAAAAGAAAAAAGGATGTAAACTGATTGCACTGTAATTCAACATTTGGTATCACTGAATTGCATTCTTTTCCCCACCCCCCCCACCCCCCCCTTAGTAAACCACCTTCAATGCATTTAGGTAACAACCATCCTGACTCTTGAATGGGCTTCTCACCTTGCAGAGCACAAGCAGATGACACTAGGATTGCACAGGGAACTGCACTAACAGGCATCCAAAGATGCTCTTTTTGGTACTTTAGCGCTCCCACACCATCCATGTAACTGAATGAGCATCATCCCAGTAGTGCTCAAACAAACTCCCAATCATTTAATGTGCAAAACTTATGGTGTCTTATTCATCCCCTCACAGGACTGCCACTCAGTTATGCTCTTTTTCCGTGGGCAAAAAATACCTCGCTTTTATAGTCACACTTGTTGTTTAAACACTGGTTTTCAGCCACTTGGGCTGAACTGAAGACATCACTCATCACGGCGATGGTAAGCCCCACCGTTTGACCACCTCCACGACACAAACATCCCAACCCCAACCCCTGTGCTCACAAGAGGACTGATATTTTCCAGAAGTGTCAGAGTTACCGTCAGAGCAACGAAGAGGCACAAGGGCCAATGCTTGCCTTTTCCCAAGGCGAGCACTGTGCCAAGGGCAAACTTTGGCTGAACCGTCCCGGGTCACCAAAAACCATCTGCAAATTGTGCACATATGGCCTTGAAGTATTTCGACGAGTTTTACTTTTCTGTTAGGCAAAACCAGCTGCTTTACAGTAAGTTGAGCTTCCCCAGGCTCTGCCTTGGCACGCTGTTGAGGAAGAGCAGCCGTTGAAGGCACTGTGATGCCAAACCATGGGCTAAAAAGCATGCCAAGGCACTGTGGAACAGGCTTCCATCAGCAGCCCAGCCTTAAACATCCACCACTACTTCCTTCAGAGTTTCAAGTGAGGTTTGAAGTACAGCTGCAGGAATGATGCCAGCAGATTTCAGTGCATTTTAAACCCACAAAGTTTTTTCCTTTGTATGGATCTGTTCCATAAGAATTATTAGCATTATTTGTTCAGCGACAAATCCAGACTTCTTAAGTTAAAGTGTGGGACACAGGGCACAAAACAAACTTTGGTGCTCAAAAGTCAGCAATCTTTTTTAAAGGTATTCAGGAAAAATAACAAGGTATAAAAGACTGCCATTATCTTGTAATCCAAACGGAAAACTCAGTTATAGTGTTCTAATGTTTCCATACCTTACTTTGGTTTAATACAGAGAATACTCCCATTTCATGTAAAACACATAAGCAGTGAACTGTAATCCACTGGGGTTTTTCCCCCTCTATTATGCTTCCCAGCTATTGTCTTGACTGAGTTGCTTTTCCCACGTAACACCCATGTCATCATAATGAGAGTGGAAAATAGAAGTACAATTTGAACTCTCACCTAATTGAGAAGATAAGAGATACATTTTTACACGGCAAAACTAGTTCTTGGCTTTTTTAATGCCACTATTAGAAACCGTTTCGACTTGCCTTTTGCAGTTTCAATAGCCAACAAAACGTCGGCTGTGAAAGATGTTTGCGGTTTCAGCAGTGCCAATAAACCGCACGAAGAAAAAAAACAGGGAAAAATTATTTCCTGCCTTAATATGAGCCACTCAGATGTCGGCACGTGCCTGGGTGGCTCAGTGTCACCGACTCCTGCATCTAGAACCTCGACTCCTCTTTGTTCTTCAAAGGGATGCAGTAATCATCATTCATTTCCACCGCTTTGATGGTTAGATAGCAACTGCCGGAGAAACCCACGGAGACATTAGCACATGCAGCCGCAGTGTCTAATAAGACACCTATTTGCATAAAAGATCAGCCACAATTTAGAGTGTGTTGCGATAGATGTGGAAAGGGAATAACAGATCTATATTAGCATGTATGAAACGGAGATTGTTTTCACAATTTAATTCCTTGGGGACTGTGGCTCATCACCTCTTCTTGTAAAGAATCCTGAATTCCCTGAGGAAGCAACTTGCCGGGAGCCAGAGTTAAACTAAAATATGGATTAATAAGAGATAATATTTATTATTTATGAACCTTGCTGTAGGAGTAGTTTCCAACACAACTTTCCGATCAGATTTCCATAAAGGAAAAGCCTGGAACCTTTATGAGTCATGAAATGATTTGAAAAGCACCTTTTCCCCATTTAAAAGATCAGTGGACATCCTACAATAATTGATCATCTCAGGACTGGCACTCTGGTCTTTCCCAGCTGTCTCTGGCTCCACTGCCTCCAATGTCAGTGAGCAGCAGATCTGGCTTTTCCTCCATTTCCTTGCCAAACTGAGGGAATAAGCAGCACGGGGTGCTATGTGCACCCCACACAGCCTGCAGATTCCTGGGATTTTAGTGACTACAAAACCATCTAGAAAACACATAAAGGAGCTCGTCATTGCTCTTTTTACAGGCTACTAAAAAATACTTCAAGAGTAATTTCAGATTATTTGAAGGCAGCATGAGCTCTCCTCAACTTCAAGCTTTTATAAAACATGGTTTTAAGAAAATGAAGTAAGGTCCAGTGGAGTGATTTTTTTGTTTATTGCTATTTCAGAGATACTACAAGGTCAAAAGACAGCTGTTTTTGCAGTTCCCTTTTCACTGTTTTTTCACCATCTTTTAATTCCCCTCTAGTAATTCACCTTTGAAGGCTTACAACCTCAGAACACCACATGATTTTTCTTTTCATCTTCTTTCATTCTTGAGCAATGACTGATAATAATTAACACACAAGTATAAATTGCCTATTATCACTTCCAGCTGTCAATAGCATTTTGTGAGATAAAAACCCATTCTGAATGTCCATTCAAGGTCTGGCCACAGGAGTGTTTAAATCCCTCACTGTTCTCACTATTCTTCATGTCTACACAGCCTGAATTAATTTAATAAAAAAACCCAAAACACCTTACCATACCATTACATGAATAAAAATATAAGTACGGGGACTATACAGCATAAAGATTGGCCTTTGTGCATTCATGGTGCAATACAAACGGATAAAAAACAGTGATAAGGCTTAAAGTCTGAAACAGTGAACATTAAAAGATCTACAGATGTGCATGTGTACAAACTTTCATAGTGGTGATATTTGATAGCTAAAATATTAACAGATGGCACGTTAAAGAAATAAAAATAATAAATGAAATGTCTGGTTTTGCAGCTGGAATACAGATAATAGGTTGAGAGAAAAGAAAGTAAAACTTCAGGATAGAAAAGAACCACAACAGAATGTAAAAGTACTGGACAACATCTTGAGCTGTAATTGAAAATGCAGGTGAATGCACAGTGAATATCTGCGTATACGCAGAAGTATCTTATCCTTAATTGCAAATGAACATCTAACTTTTTATTTCCTTTGGGATGCAATGCAGGTTGATAGTTCGAACTCATAACCCAAATAATTTTTAAATATGATTAAAAGCTTACTGATGTCAGGGAAATAACTGGTCTTGTACCAGTCAATTCCATAGCTCACAGTTTAATAAATAATGGATATCAGAACCCTTACAAGTTACAAGAAAGCAAAAAATAGCCTTTTTTTTTCCCTTAGGTAAAATCCAAGCAGCACTTATTTAATTTTCTTTTAATAGAAGGATTTTAACATTCCTTTACTTAATTTAACCTTGAAAGAAGCAGGGGTAATTTAAAATCAGTTAAATCTTGGAAAACTAATTGAAAAAACCAGGATCCGTAACTCCAGTTGGAACAAATATTGCTAAAATAATCTTCTAATAAATGTTCTACACAAGGACAACAAACATTGTAACATATTGCAAGATTAAACCCATCTAGGAATTACAACATTTATTCTGACATATATCAGGCTGTTTCATAGCTTCATGTAAGCACAAGGAATTAAAAGGCACATTGCTACCTCCAGTAAGTGCCCTTTGCACTCTAGGGAAAGGAGCTGCTCTGCTGTTTTTCAGTTATATAGTGCCTACAAACCCCAGAAAATCAGCTCTAAATTCATTTAACACAAGTAGAACACAAGTAATAGTCCATAGAAATGCTCAGCATTTTCTGCTGGATGTTTCAAAATCCTGAGGCAACATATTATGAAAAATAAATTTCATCAACAACCCACATTAGTTCCAGCTAATTTCAGGAAGGCAAGTGAGACACCCAAGTTATGCAGGAGGCCACCACCACTCCCTTTACAGGGAATGAAGAAGAGATGCAACGGTAAGGAATCCAAACCACCTCCAGCAATCTTGCTTCCTTGGTATGTTCCTAAACCTCCTCGAAGCAACTAAAATTTCGTGGGATTATTTGGGCCCACATATTTGCATTTGCTCCTCCAGCAAAAGTAAGTATACTTTTTGTAAGAGTAAGTATACTTACTTTTGCTAGATGGAAAATGTTTTTAAACATTTGAAGAGTTGAAAAGGTTATCATTAGATGTATTGATGACAGCCAGGAAAAAAAGTGAAAATCTCAACGATTGCAAAACCTAAGATTTTTTTTTTTAAAGACTTCATATTAGGTAAATTCGCCTTTTAAGCAAAAAGAGGCTATTAAAAATGTCAAAGGTTCCCTCCATTCCCAGTATAGTTTGTCACAGCTTCTAGGTGAAGAAGTAACAAAATGTACGAGGCCAAAATTCACTTATAACATCAGTTACATAGAAGATACCTGTTTAGCAATTGGTGTTAGGACTTGTTATAGAAACAGTATGATATTTTGCAGAAGAATATTCCTGTTTGTAGCAATTCTGTCTTGCATTTACTTTTCATTATTAGGATTTGTTACTTGTCTTCAGAACCAAATGCCCTACTCACTTCAGAGCGGAGCAGAGCTAGACCATCTGTGACACATACATTAATATGAAGACAGATCTTCATCTGAACAAATTTAAATTTCCAAACACTCAAAGATGACTTTTTTTTTTCCAGTTTTATGAACATATGATGGCATTGGTGCGTCAAGAAAATATCCTTAAAGAACTTTGGGAAGGAAAAGAGCATATATGTGGTTTGATTCTGCCTTGCCAGACAGTTTAAAACTTAGCATTTCCCAGAGGAAAGAATAATGTCTGCTACAGGGAAAATTACATGATAAATGACACCATGTGCAGTATTCCAGATAACAGTCTTCAAAATAAGAGAATCTGTTTAAACTATGGGTTTTTTCAGAGAGGGAAACACACACACCCTAGAAATAGAGCTAAGAAGGGTGGGAAGAGATCGGGCATCCAGACCACCCCGATGCCCAGAGGCACAGCCACGAAACCTCCATGGGAGAGAGCACAGATGCTGCACAGCCACCTCCGTGGGCTGAGGGCAAGCACGGAGGACACCACCACCACCGACAACACCACCACCGACACCACCACCGCCACACAAGACAGAAACAAAGCACACGCTCCCTGCCTTGTGCGAGTTAAACACTCATTGAGCCAAGAGCAATGATGAGAAATGATTATTTGTTCTGTCTCAGGAACTGAAGTGTCTGCAGCGAATGCTTTGCGATTCACTTCAATCCAGGTAATTTTATGCCCACTTTGATCCCCACCACACACCCCTTCAGCACTCATTTCCTTTGATGAAGTAGGGAATAATTTAAAGAACAGGTATAAAGCTAGAGGTCATAGACCTTAAATTTCAAAATCAGCTAAGTCTGCCCAAGCGCTTCACTTCCAATATGTTATGAAGTTACAATTCTTGAATTTAATAGAGTGCCGCGTGGATTCACTGAGGTGTTATTCCAAAGCCTCAGTAAGGTTGTTTTAGGTGTTACACCGGGGCAAGAGTGACTTCTTTCCCTTTTAAAACAGAAAATAACCCCTCTACTCTCCCTTCTCTTTAGTTTTGGGAAGTTACAAAAATTTCATTTTTTCTAGATGTTACTCCTTTCCTGGGCCTGCCACAAGTCAGAGATTGCTATGAGCCCGAGTGCTTTCATCCGATACACTTGTTAATTCCTCACTTGTAGATTTTAAGCTTAGGTTCAATTTCGACAGAAATTCAATTATTTCTTCCTTAAGTGAAAAGAAATATTTGGGGATGAATTGTACTTCTCTTTAGCAGATCCATCTTAAACTACAGTCCACAGCCATGCAGAGGACAGAAAGTCTGTTTCACAACATTTCAATATTGAAAATGGGGTAACGACCTTCAGTGGGAATAAATCTTGTAACTTTTGAAGTTAGTCACACAAGAAATCCTGGAACAACAAGTAATTCCATATTGATCACTTTTCTTTGTTTCTCCTCTTTTTTTTTT
>WTSP01019315.1:23077-39852 GCA_025331215.1 Actenoides lindsayi | reverse complement strand
TATTTCTATTTTGTATTTTAATACAGATTTGTAGAGGAGGACTTCTGAAAAAATTATTGAAGATTAAAATTATTTTTTTCCTTTTTCCACTTAGAAACATAAAGGTGTGCTTCAGCTTTTTTCAGCATACTTTGAAAATACAAATTATGTGTGGAAATCCGTTCAAATGGGTTTGGATGGTGGAAATTGTTATCTTTCTAATGCTCCAAAAACATTAAATGAACAATTTCCTGTAACCCTCATAACATGTAGAGAAAAGAATAGTGAATGACTAACTAGTAATGATTTATAATCCCCAAGGACACCTTAAGAACCTAGAATGTGATTTCTGTGGAATGTATCTATTGAAAATCAAAGATACAGAAAAACTTTACTTAAGTTGCAGAAAGGGCCTTGACACTGTGTAAGCACTGTTCAGCAGTAACTAAAACATCCCTGTGTTATCAACATTGTTTTGATCACAAATTCAAAACGTAGCACCATATGGGCTGCTATGAAGAAAAATATCTCTATCCTAAGCCAGAACCATCTTATCACAGCCTCTTGTGATGGCAGAACTCCAGCTCCTTGGAGAAACTTTAAAACTGCACAGACTTACAGAATGGTTGAAATTGGAAAGGACATCCTGAGATCATCTAGTTCAACACCCTAGTTAAGAGCAGGGTCTGTTGGAGGTTGCTTAGTGCTGTGTCAAGTCAGCATTTGAATGCCTCCAAGGATGGAAACTCCACAGCTTTTCTAAGAAACCTTTTCTTATGCTTGATCATCCTCAGCACAGAAAAATTATTTCTCATGCTTAAATTATCTTTGAAGTAGGAATTAAGTCAGGTGTAGAAGATAATGGTTTGTGTGTAGTTCTAGTATGTCTGCCTCTTCTGACCAGGATCAAGATATTGACCTTGCCTATAATCTAAATGTGTCCAACCACCTGCTTCCCTGTTACTACCACCAACACGCGTAAACTATCTGTAGTGGATTTTCCACCTTCAAATGGTATTTTTTATTACCTTGATGATTTCCAGATTACTTTATTTTTATTTAGTGGGTTTAGTTGTGGTATTGTGGAGGTATTTATTTGTTTTAGTTTTTGTTTTTCAAGAAGTGCAGCACAAGAATGGATGATAACTCACGGCATTTTCAACTTTAATGTCAGCTTTCCATTTATTGCTAAGCCTTTTCTAATTGAGAATTTGGTTCTTTTGACTTCTGCATGAGGCATGTGGGATTTCAGGACATTTACAATAATACCTTAGGTTTCAATTATTACTATTTTAAATTTATTGTTAGCCTGCATACAGCATAGATATTTATTAATAATTCATTAATAATTGGATTTTTAGTTTGAACTGTTGGTTTGGATGGTAATAGTTGAAAATAATTGTAACCATGGTAATTGTTCATTTCCTCTCTCCTGCTCTGAAGCTCTTTATAAATACGAAAGATCATACTCACTCTCCGCATTCAGTCTTGTAGGAGCTAGAGACATTAATAAAGTACTTATTAAATTTAACAAGAGGAAAGGCATTTTGAAGTGAGTGACATTTTATAGTTAGATGTAGTCAAAACTAAACCATATTTTCCAACTGATTTAAGAAACACATATTTTAGAAGTTTCCTTATTTAGGTAGTAATTTTGGTTTCCAGTTATGACCAAATATGGGAGATATGGAGTATTATCTCCAGAGCACTATGGAGATATGTGGGGACCTGTATTCTTTAAGAGTAGCACAGCATCCAATTAGCAGTTAAATAATCAGATAAAATACCATTGTATTATATATATAAAAAAATATTATTACAGGTATTATATTATCATAATCAAATGAAATTTTCAGCAGATAAAAATAATTGAACTATTTGAAAGAAGAAACTTATTTTTAGTTATTAATCCCTAGATCTGGAAATTTGCTTTCCTCTGGCTAATATGAGTAAGCAAAACTTTTTTCTTTAAATACAATTTCTCACAAGTAACATACTATGTTTCTTAGAAGAATAAGAGTACAAAAATTGCTCTTACACTTGGTGAATCAGGGGAGAGTGAACACAGTCATGAATGGAAAGAACAAGAAAAGCTGAACTCACCAAAGCACAATTTTGATGTATTTATATGGTGCACTTAATAATAATAAATAGTAAAATATCTCAAAGTTATGTATGTAAAAGCAAAGAAGAAAACAGCCTTGAACTCAGTTCAGGACTTTGTACTGTACAGTCAAAGTAAATCTTCTGACCAATTTCTCTATGAATCTGTGTATGATGTTGTGTTCACTCAAAACTGATGGACACAAAGCCATTTATATTACCCTGTTTGCTTCCTCAGAAGTATAAGATGAAGCACATAATTTATTTATCATACAAAAATATTACTTCATTTTCACGTCATGTGACTCTTTTTTTGCAGTAAATCAAGTTACATTTTACAATAATTTTCATATTTCCATATATGACCAGAAATAATACACTGTTTCCCTAACTGTTTTTCTGTCTTCTTCCCCTTCATCCAAATAAGAGGGAAACTAATGAAAAATATTAAAGACAAGATAACCAACCACAAAAATAAAGGCAAAAATCATAAGAATCCATTTCATTTTGGATCATGCCACAGAATATGTAATTTTAATTTTAATTCTAATTCAAAACTAATTCTAAACTAGTTAATTTATGTGTCTCATATTTTTTTTTTAATCAAGCATAAGTTTCTGACAACCCAGATATTCTCTTTCAGTACTGATAATATGTATCTGTTACAGTTGAGTTTTCATTATCAAAAAAATGAATATCAGTCTTATTAGGCTATTTCTATTTTTTTAGTCATTTTACTGAGATTACTCAAGATTCCATGTTCACTTGATGAATGTATGCCTGTAAAATCTATCAACCTGACTTGTCATCATACAGATAACTGCAGGTTCTGCATACTGAAAAATTTAAAAAAAAATAAATTAAAAAATTAAAAAGTATATCAAGGGTTTGTTGTTTTGGGGTTTTTTTTATGTATCTGAAGATGCTCTTTGAATGTAAAGAACAAAACAGTAAAATTTTTTTCTCCATTTATTCACATAGTTCTTTTGCAAGCCCCTTTTTTTCTCATCTTGTTTTTAACATTTCTCAAATTCCTCTCCAAAATCAGAATCATGATCAAACTGATATCACACGCCATAAGTTATGAATATTTAATTACCAGGTAAAAATAAGGCATAATCAAAGCAAACATGCAAACTACAACATCTCCACAGAAATTCACTTATCAGATTATTTTTTAAGTAAGTTATGCAGCAATGTAATAAAAGGTGATTTGTCAAACCATTCCAAAATAAGAAAAAAAAAAAAAAAAAGTAAATGTTCACTAAATGAATGAAAAAGCAAACTGAAATTTAATAAGTAAAGAGTTTATTGTGAATGGTTCACTCAGATTAACCAAAGTATGTAAAAGTAATCAACCTAAAAATTCCACCACTGTGTTAAGGTGATGATGGTTGGGGTTTTTAGCTAATTTCTACCAAAAAAAAAAAGGAAATATAAGAGTCTCCCTTGCCAGGAAAATTCATAAGTCTTATCTGTCTTGGGTTTTGAAGAATCCAATTTTATCTTGAGAGATTATATCCTGTTTAGTTATGGGAAAAATCTTGTGAAACTGATCTTCAAGAAAGGGAGCTATGAATTATCCTAAAGAAATATTTTTTTGAGATCTCCGAGAATAGATTTTAATATCTCTTTTTTAATTCATCTGGCGTTTTCAAAAAGTAACAAATATATACAAAACTCAGAATATATTAAAAATGACTTCATAAATGCAGAACTTACTTCAGTAACTATTAAAATTGATACAATTCAATATAAAGCAAATGTCATATCTGATTTTTAATTATAGCTGAAGTTTATATTTATAGTGTTATTAATGTTTCCTTAGCTGACTTCATATTCAATTTTATAATTTTGTCTTATCAACTCATTCAGAAAGAGTTGTTTAGGCTTATGTCATTGCAAAAATTAATTATTTTAAAATTCTATTTGTTGTCATTTCATAATTATTTCCTGGCAATTTCTTTCTAGTACAACAATTTACATCTGTAGTAAAATAATGTAACATTAAGGAAACAAATATTACAGAAAAATAAATTAAAAACTGATAGTCTGATTTATCCAACAGATTATTTTTCCTATATACTTCAGGA
Source organism: Actenoides lindsayi (assembly GCA_025331215.1). Taxonomy (NCBI): domain Eukaryota; kingdom Metazoa; phylum Chordata; class Aves; order Coraciiformes; family Alcedinidae; genus Actenoides; species Actenoides lindsayi. The sequence continues at coordinate 35,677 of WTSP01019315.1, read as the reverse complement.
TGGTATAAACCCACACACTAGTCCTGAATATTTACATGTTTAAATCATTGTTACTTATGTGAATAATCTATTTGATATCAGTGAAACTATTCATATCTTCACAGATATTTACTGTAATAGTTCTCTGTTGACTGTAGCCAGTAGTGTGTACACATTAAAAAAAAATTAAAAATTTGCATGACAGGCTACCACAGCTATTAGTACTTTACTATTTAAAAAAAATGTCTACAATTATTGCTGTTGCTAGGTTTTTTTTTCATTTATTTGAATTCTAATTTTCTAGTTTTACAATGTATGCTCAAAATCTCTCTTGATTTTCCCAAGCAAAACAAACAAATGGGATTTCCCTTTGAGATCATATCTCTTCACTGGTTACAGAAATTGTTGGTAAGCAATTAATTCTTTCAACTAATGTATCATAGTTTCATTAGCAGATGTGACAACATTTCATTACATACTCTGCAAAACTGTAGAAAAATATCATCTTGTCAATGTCTCCTTCTCTTTTTTGTAAATGGCCATGTCAATATGCTGTGGACAATGAGATTGTCTCTTTCCAATCAGTAGGATATTTCAAAAGTGCACAGCTGTCTTTGCCTCAGTTTCCTTCTCTGCACATTAACATTAAAATAATTTTCCTAGCACTTGAAGATGTTGAGACAGTAAATATTCATTATTTGTAAAGTGCTATACACTCTAAATTTCAGTTATTGCTAGGGACTATTAACTATCCACAATTCATATGTTTGATTAACAAGTCTATTCAGGTCCTATTAATTGGTCTGTTTCAGTGTTTCTGAGACATAAAACTGTCCTAACCGTGCATTAAAGAGTGTGTTTGAGGAGCAGATTCCCAAACCAAATAGATGTTTTCTCATATTGAGAAATACAGGAAATTTACATTGAAGTCCAGGAAGCTGACAAGATCTTCAAAAATCTAGCTATCCAGATTTAGCTAATCTAGCTATAAATATAGAAATAAATCTGATTAAATCCTCCAAATGGATTACAGAGTTGGAAAGAATGTGTTTGCTTGTATAAGACATCGTTTAAGGCACTTTATTCCAGTTTTTCCCCACAACAAATACCCTGCCACAAATAAGTTTGTTGCCAATGGTTCACTGTCAGTCACCAGTTTGCCAGTACAGCATCATTTAAAACAAGAGACAGTAATTACTTGAAAACAACATTTATAACAGTATGCTAACAGTACTTATCAGTCACATATGGAAAATGCTAGTTGCTTACAGTGATTGTGCTATAGGTCCATAATTACTGTTTGAGGTCTCACACAGCACTACTACAAAATGCAGTTTAGGACTCAAAATACCTGTCACCTCCTTCAGTAGTCTGGGTTATGATCTAGATCACTTGCTGTAGTCTGAGCACACTTTATCAAGTCTGAATTATTTTTCAATAGTATTTTAAAGTCACTCTGAAAAATCTGTCCCCAAACTAAGGCAAAGACAAAAGTCTTGTAATTTGGTCTAGGTTGGAAGGTACGAGGAAATGAAAAGAGAGACAGAAAAATCACTGCAGTGGATAGTCATTGTTTTTTGTGGATAAGAAAATTCAAAATAAAGATAAAAGGTTCAACCAGCATCTTCAGTATTTCTCTCTGATGATTAGTTTAACTTTCCACAGAGTTGTGAGAATTAACACAGTTTTAAGGCAGACATAAATTAATATGTAGTATTTGTTTCTTTAAAACCAAAAGAAACACTGCATTAAATTATAGGACAAAAGGGCATTAATATCCTCTCAAGAGGATAAGTTCTAGTGTTTTAGTCTATCATGTATAAGCAATTAACCTAAGGGCTAAATAATAATAGTAAGAAGCATACGTGTTATTTTCAATTTTGAAATAACTATGGTGACAGATTATAAAATTGCATTTGTGATTAATTTCACTGTAGTTATAAGTTTAGAGATAAGGTGGTTGTATATGGGCAGGTTCTTATTGCAAACACATTACAGCATGCTAACACTGAAAAATAAATCTGTCAATTCTTTGGGGTTGTAATGCCTTGAAATATTCGTGTATTTTAGACTGTTGTAGTACTTGAATTCTCAACAGATGCTCATTTCCCTTTTTGAGCTAGACTCCTGAGTAAGACAAAGTATAACTCAGTCCCTGTCCTAGAAAGCTGACATTCAGTGATGACTCAGAGATGATATGAAGAATGGTATTTCATTACAATCTTCTTACACAGAAGAAATGAGAAAATTAGAACTCTCTATACTTAAAAGTTTTGCTGCTTTAATTGCCTCTGAAGAGTTACAGCAAGCAACAATATCAAGTGGTGGAAATATTTATTGTAGTTTACTGTGATTCTGTTATCTAAAGCAAGAGTTTCTGGCATCATAGAATCACTTCTCATCAACACATTGTGCAAATTAATAGAGATTTTGTTTTCTTTCTGAGAAGCCTATTCTCTGATTTGGTTTAGACAGATATTAGGTATCATGAGCACAAACAGAATCCCTGTAGCTAGGAGAAGACCACAAGCCTGGAAGAAATCTAACTATTGTTTAGTATAGGATGCATGTATTCCAAAGCTTATATTCATACACCGACAGAAAGACACTAACAGTGTAGAGCTGAAGGAGAAAAACAGTGCAACATGTAGTTCTCAAGCTAAATTTGTAGAGTAGGCAGTCACTGTTACCAGCAAAATAGTAGATGCTTTAGTTCAGGAGAAAGATCCCTAGTCAGAATCCCAACAGTGATCACTGGGACTGCCCAGAGGAGTGCAAGAAAGGTACATGTTCCAGAAGAGCAAGGTTGCAAAGCTGTATAGAACAGAAGCACAGATTTAGTGATGGTCCTTAATTGTCCTGACTCCTCAGTTGATGGTGCACTGCTGGATACAGTTGTGCTCTGTAGCAACTTGACCTTCCCCCAAAAAATCCAGGTATGGTTCAGGGGATATATCAGCCAGGTGCTTGTCTTAACATGCAGTGTGACTGTCCTTAGCTGTTGAGTGGGAAGAAAGATTAGCTGTACTTATGCGACCCTTGTCACACCATCTGTACTCACAGACCAAAAAAGCCCCTGGACCATTTTGGTTTCTTGTTTTAAAGGTAGTCAGAGTGGCTTAACAAAGAGCTATTTAGAAACATCTATTGTGGTTTTAACTCGTATTTTAATCTGCATTAATATCAAGCATTGAAAAAACATGTTTCATGAGTATAAAACTGTTTCAGAGACATAAGTTCATGTATAGTAAGTAGTCTATTGATACATGTTCAGTTAAAAAAAACCCCAAGAAACAGACTTAAAAAATTCAGTGCTTTATGTTCAGAAAAGTTTAAATGGCAGGCACTGTAATTTCTTTACAAAGTGCTTACAGCAAATTATCAAATGAATCCTTTGAATCTCAGTTATGCGCTTTTATACATAAGGGCAGTCACACTGCTATCACTGAACAAAATGTAAACATAATTCTTCCATAAACAGTGGCCAAACTCCTTTAACTCTTCGAGGTTTCTTACAAAACACAGCAAATGCATTTCTGTGCTATGCTGAGAATGCCCAATACCAGGTAACCTGGTGAATGAGATAGCCACAGAATGAGGGTGAAAATAAGGTGGGAAAAGAACAAACCCAACAAAAAGCATTCCAGCATTTTATCTCAACATGCAATTTGTCTTCTGACTTCCCTTGAGAGAAAGTATGTCAAGAAATAGCCTCAGGACAATGACAATAACAGCAAAACTGGTTGCATTAATTTATGGAGAGGAGGACAATGAAACATTTCATGAATTACTTTAACTTTCTTTCTCCAAATAGTGTCTCAGCAGGGGATTGATGGTTGACAGCTGTGTTCACTGATAGGTAACCTTTCTGAAGAAAGATGTTCTTCTTCACTGGACTTGTCTCCGCTTTGTAATATTTTTTCTCTCCTCAGAGCCAACACAGCTATTGTTAAATTTTAAAATATTTCTATCATGTATTTCTTCTTTGAAATAATTAATTTTTTCTTTGCACTACTTGGCTGATAACATGTCATAATGTAAGCTGCCAAGTGCCAAATGACTCTCAGATTCATTCAAGCATTCAAAGCAAGAAAAACCATTCATCTAGATAAGATCTTATCTGACAAGTCAAGCTCAAGAAATCTCAGTATAATTATACGGTGTTAATGAAGGCCATGTATACAGGCAGCTCTCAATATTAACCTCTATGTTAGTCTATCAACAGTAATGTGAATCAGTCATTTTAAGTTAGAACAAGTAAGTAGATTTTTTTAAAACAACTCTTTCCCACAGAAATACTTTATATGAGAAGATTTCCTCTTTTGAAAAGGCTCACTATGTCATACTTTCCAAAGAGATATTATTATCCTATTACTGTTAACCTGTTCTGCTGAACAGGTGTTTGTTTAGAAACCAATGGACATGCTTTTTTTAATTTACAAGGACTACTGCTTGATACAGCACAATGATATAAGATTTATTGTCACTTGTATTTTTCAAAAATCTAAATTTAAAAAAGGTATAAGGCTGTTCTTTATCAAATGCTTTCATTAACAGTCGTATGTTGGAAAATATTCTGAATGGCAAGTGTAGTGCTGTGTGACTTTTGTATATGATTATGATGCTTCTTGCTTGATCTGAAATTTATGCAAACTGTATTTATTTATACATTAAGGTTCAGTATTATTTATTAAAAAAAGAAACAATAAAACTACAACTAGCTAAAAATAATTCAATCAAATATTGCTGGTTTACTTCTTTTGGAAAAGACTGAATCAAGAAAAATGAAATATGTAAAAATATCTTTTGCATTACAACGATTTAATAAAAAAAAAGTTTTTCAGGTGTAAGCCTCCACTTCCTGAAAGATATATATTTCTCCAGTATGTCCAATAATGTATTATTTAAAGATTTCAGATAAGATCCAAAAGGACTGGATTCAAATCCTTATAAGGCATTAGATGACACATTATGTGAATTTCCTGTTAACAAAATTGTAGTTAACTACCAAAGTGTGTGTGCATATTTTTCTCTAACTTTGTTTGTTAGTTTCCAGAGTTCACAGTTTTGCTCTCAAAAAACCAAACCTTTTCCCCCAACAAAAAAGGTCACCTATAGTACTTTCTGTTTATATTTTTTTACTATCTCTTTGTTAATGAAGACCTATTTAAAAAATATCTAAAATTACATGTGACAAGTTGTTATGTTTATCTTCATGGTCAGAACAAGACTCTTTTATGAAACTGCATTTGAAGAATGAAGAATTGGCAATGGGCAAAACACAGAATAGCTGTAGGAGGCTTTTCAATTTTGTAGAAAAACCTGAAAAATGCATTAAAGTTGTAAAACTTCACCAAATGGCATCAAGAAACACTGCATGATTATACAGAATAATCACAATTGGTATTGTACATATACTTATGTATGTATGTTTATATATACATCTGTAGATAGGTACATAGGTAAGTATAAGGTAAATATATTGATGGATCAGTCACAGATATATACCAAAACCAGATATATCAACAGAAAACATAAATAATATTCACCAGTTAGGCAAGGATTTGTAGATCTCAGACATGAAAATTATTTTTTCCCAGTCTTCTGAAGAAAGTAATCCAACATTTATGCAAAACAGTATCAGAATTAAACCTCTGCCATAAGTGGAAGAGCTGTTCTTATCAACACAACATTGTGCTTAGGCATGGGTCTTTTTCTGAGCTCCATGGCACCCTTGTGGTATTATTTTTCTGTGTACGAAGCAAAAACTGAGGAGGACAGCAAGGAAAGCAGAGGCAGTGGCCTAATGAAGAGTGTCTTCCCAGTATACCTAAACAGACTGAGCAGAGAAGTTGGCAGTATCATGTATCAGCACAGGCTTGGTTAAAGCAGGGACCATAATCAAGCCAGCCAGTCAAGTTAGTGGGTCAGCATTAACAAGGCACATGGCCAGGTGCAGGTACACCTGCAACATAGATCAAGCAAGGGCAAGACTGTGCTCTCAAATGCAGTGCTGAGGCAGAGGATGAGGGAATGCAATTAATGCTTTTCACAGCTCCTTCTCACACAGCTCTTTTCCCAGAAGTCTGACCTAAGATTATGGCAGCACCATATCAGAGCTGGGCTAGACAGCCAAAACCCTAAAAAGTGGGAAGAAGTTGCTGAGTCTACTGCTGTCTCAGGATATGAAAAGTGAATACAAATTCCTTTTTATTAAAACAATTTTTTTTCATTATGTGGTTGTTTATTCTTTTTCCATAAATTCTAAGATTTTATTTTTTTTTTAATTTTTAAACAACATCTCTTCAGTGTTCTAGGGCTTTCATTTTTTACCAGATATGTATAATAGTCCCATCTGTTGTATTTTTTTTGTTTTGTTTGTTTTTTGTTTTTGTTTTTCCCCCCTTCCCCTCTCTCTCTGTTGGAGAAGCTTAGTTAATTCAATCTCTTTTCACAAGCAAATTATGCAAATTATGAGCATCTTGTGTTTTCTTCCTGCACTATTTTTGTTCTACCATATCATTTTTTGAGGTAGGAAAGTCTTTGTAATAACTGCTAGACAAAATATGAATCCAATGTGATTTTATATAGTGAGATAATTATGAATTTTGTTTTGTTCCTTTCCTAATGATTCACAGTATTCTGAATGTATTTTTGGCCACTGCTCAGCTTCCAGTTGGTACGGTTCGTGTTGAGGGGTTTTTTTAAAGAAATTATTTTAAATGACTGCAAATTCTTTTTAATAAGTAGTGATGGCTAATTTAGAGCAAATAATTGTGTACATGCAGTTTCTGGTGTTCTTCTTTTTGTACTTTTTTTTCACCTGTGAATAAAGAATTTTTTGTGCCATTTTATTTCACAGATACTTAGCAGTGTAAGATCCTTCTGCAACTTTTTGTAGACAGATCTTTTTTTTTTTTATAGTCCTCAGTAATTGCACTTCATCAGTAAGCTTTATCACCTAACTATTTAGCATAACTCTTACCAGAAATGACTCTGAGTTTTCATTGTTAGTTGTCCTACCCTTGGATTCAGAATTGGAAAGATGATATATCTAGCCCTTTGGTGCCTCTTTTATGAAGCTATTAGTCCATTAATGAAATTTTATAATGTTTTTCCCCAGTATTTTGTAGCTAAGTGTTCAGAGGTGTTGATGGTATAGCCCTGCTGTTACAGTCTTCTATTTGGGCACAGGATTTCAATACACAGAAATTTTCTTTTCAGTACTTAATGTACTTTGTATATTTCTGTGTTTCAAACTAATCTTTCTTTTAACATACAGTGCCGCTCCTCCACACATACACCTTATTCTGTCATTTTTAATGTGAAATGTATGCTAGCATCCAAGCTATGGTGCTGCACTTCTTATCAGCCTTCCACCGTACTTCTTCAGCCTCTAGTATGACAATACTCTTCTTTAAAATCAGGACTTTCATCTTGGTCAGCTAATTCTTTACCTTTCTGTAATTTCTATAGAACCACTTACATATTTGGCCTCATTCTGGTTGCCAGTTTATGTGCTCTGCTTCAATAGAATCATAGAGATTGCTCCTGTCTATTACCTTCCTGAATGTCATTGACTTCTCTTCTGTCAGTTTTTGTAATACTGCAGAGATTTTATTACTCCACCCTTGAACACCTGTTGGATTTTCCCCATAAACTTTGGTTTAGGTTTGACTTTTATTTGCTTTACATCGAACACATCCTTCCCTTATAGGCTATTTAGAAGGTTTCCCCTGTTCCTGAGAATGTGAAATTTTACCTCTCTAGTTGGTTACAAAGATGGCAAAAATAACATTTCCAGTGGTGGAATGTGAGTTTATCTTGCCCTTTAGAAACTTTTTCACACATTTCTCTCTGTACTGTTCATCTATCCAAGTATGATTTGTCTCCCCAGACATACTGGGAGGCAGATGTCTTGTAGTATTTGCCACCCACTGGCAATTTACTATGACATCCTCTCTGGCATCATTAATTGAGCACAGTTAATGGTGGAAAATTTAATCATTTATTTATTGTTACATATTTTCTGGATATCAGCTGGAATCTTGTTTTGCAAAAGGATCTATGCAACATATGTTGTAATTTTCCAGCTGAGGAAAAAAGAGAAATCCAAGCAATGGATTGCTTTCCCCACAGGTACTAGGGCATAAGTTAAATGTACTACTGATTGCAAAAAATACTGAGAAATGAGAATTTATCTGCTAGACTTCTACTAGTCTTTAGTTTTATTAATAGCCTGTTATTCTATTGTGAATGTGGGGATGAGGTGAGGAGCACAGGAGAGAAAATACATCTGTGTATGTAAGGTTATAGTTTTGTATTTGTACACATTTGTATGAATTTTTTTTTTTTTTAAGCAGCATTCTTTCACATAGTTACCATGCAGAATATTTTAAGTATCATACTTATTGGTTTATGTTCCCCCTTCAGCTCAGAGAAGTGGCATATCTATTTTATAAGTGACCTATACATAATACATGTGTGCATGTTGCCATATTATTTATCAGTATGGTCCTGATGTTTAGTATTTTTCTTGACACCTGACATCTTAGAGTGAGATTCAGGTCAAGAGAATGGACACCTCCAGATCAATTGAATTGTCCAGTGCTGGTTGTCTAGTGCTATTTGACTACCCTGGGCTGTCACAGACATGGTATGTCATAATCACTGTCAGAGTTGGCATAGCACATACAGAAGAGTCAAGTCCCTGAGCATCAGCTGGACAGTGGATAGGATGCCACAGGTCATCTGAAATAGCACTAGATGCCTATATTGAGGGGACATAATCAAGTCTTCTGTAATACTAAGTAAATCTCTGCTGACTATAATGACACTTAGACAAAAACCTAAAATGTCTACACTCTAGAGGTGAATACCACTCTTGCAGTCATATAAGTATTATAATACTCTGTTTTCTTTCTCCCACTCCCGGCATGATTTTTAATAATAGACAATTAGCATGCTCTGAGCATGACTTAATGTGTATTGGTTTTAAATGTATTAAAAGCCCAAAAGTGTCCTTACTACTGTTAATAAAATTTTAGTTTTGTGAGATAATCAAAAATATGACTGGCATCATGAAAGCTATTTATATTTTTTTTAAAATACTTATGTTTGATAATACATTATTTAGTATGCCACATACCTATATATCTGGCTGACAGTCTCTTCAGAATACCGGATGTGATGATTTAGGAGCCCCTGTCCCATACCTTTTTCCTATTTACATCAGCTAAGTTTAGAGTTCTTCTTTTCCTAGCAAAGATATTATGTTTCTGTATAGTATGAATTATTTTACACTGTATTTAATGCTCAATAATCTAAATATTATTCAGAAAAATTAAAACCAGGAATTTTGCCTTCTGTTTTCTATGTTGATATGGAAAGTTTTCCCTCAATTTAGGGGATCGGTTATGTTAATTAATGCACTTGATCAACCATGACATAGAATTAATTGCATTTTTCATATAACATATATTTTACTGTAGCACAATTTCTGCCTCCTGCTTTATAGATTTGTTTAAAAGACTGTATGAATGAGAATAAGAATCACGAAAAAGTAGCAAAAAATTTTTCCAGTGAGAAAGAACCACAATTTCACTCATTAGATTTCACTGTTGGTAATGTCTTTTACTGGATAATTCACTTCACTGCTTCAAACCTACAAAAAGATATGACAATGAACTTTTAATAAATTCATATTATAATTATTCTACAAGGTAGAGTGTCTTCAGGACATATGAATCATATCTTCTGAAGGAGTAAATTCAGTATCTTGCTCAAGAAATAAAGTCTTGTAGTAAGCACAGATCATATATACTACAAAAGCCCAATTCATTAATTTTCTGATTGAAGTAAAATGAAGCTTAAAAACCTCTTATTATCAGAAATAGATTATGCAATAAGAAGAACACATTCATAACAACTGTCAATTGTTTTAAGTTTAAAATGAATGTAGTAGGACAGAAATACTGTAACAGAATGCAAAATTTGGTGTCTTTCATGTAAATTTGTCAGTCATTATGATTGCCTCAAGCCTACTTTGATTTTAAAAAATTGCTGCTAAATGTGTAGGTTTGGGTTTTTTGTTTGGTTTTGCTTTTTTTTGCATTTTTTTTTTCCTTTCCATTTTATCTTTTTCATGACATCGTCAAGACATGTCAACCATTTGCTGGAGAAGAATTTCTCCTTTCTTGAAAGACAGAAAAAAACTTATGAGCAATAGCATCCTGGGTTGCAAGACTGGCAAGCAGGTAGAGGAAGATTCTTCTTTCCCTCTACTCTACCCTGGGGAGGCCACATCTGGAGTACTGTGTCCAGTTCTGTGCTCTGGAGAAAACTAGAGGGCGATCTTATCAATACTTATAGATACTTAAAGGGTGGGTGTCAGGAGGATGGGACCAGTCTTTTTCCAGTGGTGCTCAGTGACAGGGCAAGGGGTAATGTACACATATAAAGATTTAAACATGGGAAGTGCCATCTAAATATGAGGAGGAACTTGTTTACTGTGAGGGTGACAGAGCACTGGAACAGGCTGCCCAGAGAGGTGGTAGAGTCTCCGTCTCTGGAGACATTCAAAAGCAGCCTGGATGTGTTTCTGTGTGAGCTTCTATAGGTGAACCTGCCTTAGCAGGGAGGTTGGACTAGATGATCTCCAGAGGTCCCTTTTAGCCCCTATCATTCCGTGATTCTGTCTCTACTATTGTAAAACAAGCAAATTAACAGTCCAATGAAGCCATAAAAGAACATATGAACAATTGGTGAAATATGAAAAAAATTGTCTTTTGGTGTTCTCTCAAAATTCCAGGTAGTATTTGAGCTGAATCCCAGCTTAGTCTCTCTTTCTATGTCCCTTTTACAGTTGCAAAAAAACCCACACACATAAAAAATAAAACAAACGTAAAATGTTCCTTCTTTGTTGTAACCATCTATTCTGTGATTTGTTTTACTTCCTCTTTTCCCAGGCAATGGTGCAGTTCATTCAGCATTTTCATGTTCTTGAAGCTCAGTTTCTGTGAAGGCTGCTTGTAACAGCTACCTTTCTTTCCAATGCTCAAAACCAGTGCTCCTTTTATCTCTCACCCAGCAAGCTGCACTGTTTTGCAATTCATTGACTGTTGCTAGATGGATCTCAAATTTCAGCCATCTCATTTGGCAAAGGAGAAAAATGGGTAATCATGTATCAGAAATGCATTCTACCAGCTCATATGACAAAGCAACTCAAGGCTTAGACCATAGTAATCGTTCCTCAACTCAAAGTCCAGACCACATTTTTGGCCTTTTCATTGAGGCATCTAGGAATACTGAAATCAAAGGCAAGTGGTCAAAATCTTGGACAGCTGTAGCTGTGATGTTAACACATATAAATGATAAGAACAGAAAAGAGAGATCAAGAAGACACTGCTATGCAAAATCTTTTTATTTTTATCTTACAACAGTGGATAAAGAGAAAACATTTTTTTTATTAAAAGAAATAAATAGTAATATTTCATTTTACAGCATCCTTTATTTTTTCACATTTTTTGGTGATACTTTCTTGACAAGTGTGAGAGAAGTGCGCATATGAACACACATGAAAAGATGAAAATAAATAAAGCTTCAATTTTCTCCTAGAAAAATATTATTCTTTTACTGTATTCAAGGAAGACTTAGGGTTTCATTTGGGTTCTTTTTAATTTATCTCAGCCAATACAGCACAAAAAATGCTTTTCAGTTTCAACTGACTAGGAAAAAAAAAAAAAAATCTGTGTTCCCCACATAATAACAAAAAAGTTTGCATTTCAGTTTTCTTTATTTGGTACACTGTGAAACTATACTTTAAAAAAAAATAAAATTCTTTATTGAATAAGTGACCAAATGTTCTAGTGATAGACACTTTACATAATTAATACTTATCCAGATGAATACCCCCCCTTTAATTTACATATCAGTATATTATTTGTTTCAAAATAAAAGTATTGCTATAATAGGAATTATTTTTTCCATAACAAGTTAGAATTATTCTCACTGTAAAGGAATAATTCTGAAAAATTACTTAGGAATTTAAAAAAAGTTGCAATAACTAACTTTTATGCTAATCATGTAATTTGTGAAAAACAGCATTCTAAGGGAGTCATGTACCAAGAGAGCAGGTGAAATTTAGTTCTGATCCAGAACTTCTTTAACCATGTAAGTGCTTCTCTAAACAAGAGTTAATAAATCCTGCTGACAGACGGCAACATGACCCACTGTTCTAGTGTTACTGCAGAAAGGGCTGTCATTTTTGAAGATGTCACTGGCCACCAGACACTTAGTGCCACTTCTCAGCTGAATGTTACCACCTCACATAACAGCCAGCTAGTATTGTTATAATGCTGTACAGTTTCATGTGAAGTCTCTGAAAAGACTTTAAGAGGATCAATCTGCTATTTGCTCATTGAAATAAAGGCATGTGGTGCGTTGACCCTGGCACGGCACCAGGTGCCCACCAAGCCCTTCTATCACTCCCCCAACCCCTGTCAGCATGGCACGCAGGGGGAGAATAAGACGCAAGGAGCCATTGAGTTATGATAGATAAGATGTTATTTGGTACTTCCCATCTACAGGCGATGTCGGGCCGAGTCCAGGAAGCAGGGCTCC
>WTSP01019315.1:6745-22977 GCA_025331215.1 Actenoides lindsayi | reverse complement strand
TGGCAGTCATAACACGGGTGTGTTATCAACACCCTCCAGCTCCCAGTACTGCAGCATGAGGTCTGGATGGGGAAAAGTAGCTCAGCCAGACCCACTACAAGGCCATAGGAACTTATATTGTAGAGAAGATATCCTGAACCGAGAGAGAGAGAAAATAAAAACTATGTCAGTATTTAGGATATCCAAAAAAACTTCTTTATCCCTCTTTCTTAGTTACAAAGGGAAGAAAACTGCACAGTAATTCCAGTGCAGTGACTCACTACTGAAAGAAAGTGATTTTTAGCTCCTTAAATTTTTTATATAAGTAAACTTATACATGATTTATATAAACTTTGACATACATGTTTGGTCTTCTACTAAAGAAAGTGAAAACAAATATATATGTAGTACAAATACTCAACAAGAATATTTTATCACTTGCAGATGGAAAATTAAAACAACATCTTTCAGAAATGTTATCATTCTGAAATTCTATATGACAGGGTGGTATTATTCTAAGAAGGACCGAGCAGGAGGGAAAAATGGTTTTACCCCTTTTATGGATTTTTCATAGATCTGGTAGGGTTTTAGATTCTGCCTGTGTAACTTTGTGCTTTTACTAACATTTTAATCAACAGCAGAATGAAACAATTATTTATTTATGATCAATATCCAGTACAATCCAGAGAACTGATGACATGATGCACTGAGCTCTGGGTTCTCTTGTACCTTTTATTAATATTACACCTGCTAGTTTGTTGTTACTGACATACTAACTAGTCTGTTAGGTGCTGTCTTACTCTCGTCACCAGAAGCTTTTTTGAAAAAAGTCAGGCTCTTTCATGTTTTTACTGAGACTTTTGTTTTATCTCATTTGGGCATTAAATACAGACCCACTATCTCAACCAGTGAAATTTTGCTTCAGCAAGGTGAAGAGTATGAGAACCCCTCAGGCTTAAGAATAGTGGAGCATAAATCCTTTCTTTGCTTTCCCTTTCTACTGAAGGAAGGAGTCATATATTTGGAAGAGGAGAGGTGGAAAGCAAAATGAGGAACCAGACCTTCTCTGTCCTTGTTTCTCTGCAAACTACTAATATGGGGATATTTAGGGTCAATGTCTTCTATGAGAAGCCTATTCCCAATTTTTCTTGTATTCCTGCTCTACATAAGGCTTCCTCAGGCAGGCAATTGACTTGATTTCAGTCAGGGTTGCTTTATATTAGATTTCTAGATTCAGTGAAGGCAATTATTTGTTGCTGACTAAAAAGAATTCCTCCAAAGTAATAGTGGTGAAATAACTTCAGATAGATGTGTTTCCACATTTGTATGATGGAAAACTAGTCTAAGGAATTAAGTTGTCTTTCTGTTGAAACTGTTTTGTCATGCATTCTGTGCTGCTGGTTTCCTAGCTAGTCTGGCATTTTGGAAACCTGGTTCAGGTTAAAAGAAGTAGACTTTTAGTTCCATTTGTCCAAATGAAAATGTTGATTTTGATGTTAGCACTGGACTTAGGTTAACTGGGTATACTTTGATACTGCCAATTTTGTGTTTCAATGTTTATTTTATCTTCTTTTTAATTCTGAATTATAAGACCTACATGTAAAAACAGAATAGAGTTCTACTCTATGTGGATGGAGAGACAGTGCAAATGCTAATTGGGTATATCTTAGAAAAAAACAAAACAAAACCAAATAAACCCCCAACAACTTCTTAATAGTTGTACACCAAGTATTTGTCAGGTATGTGTTCATTGTGAGTAGTTTGAGAGTAGTCATAGCCACTGTGAATAGGCCAGGCATTGGCTAACAGCCCCAAAAGCAGAAAGCTTGGAAGTGACGCCAAGAAATGTGGCTGGGGAGCTTAGGACTGAGACTCAGAAGAAGAGGCAAGGTCAAGAGGATGATCGAAAGAGGTATGAAAGATTTGGTCACAGCAAGTTCAGTGTGCGTATATGAGTGATGATTCTGGGATAGGCACAATACTTTTCTCATTATTATCCTCTCTCTTCCTCCTTCAAATTCAAACCTCTCTCCACCCTCTTACACTTCTCCCAGAAATTCCCTACGTAGCTATTAAGGTCAACAAGGGGCTACTCTACCTGGTAAGAAAGTGGGAACAATAATGGAGGAGTACCAGCAGGGATAAGCATGGGCTTCTATATCAGCTGACCTTTTAAACAGAAGTTTGAGCTTAGAAAAGTATGACATTGCCTGAAACCTTCTGAATTAAAATGTGATGCTTTTTTATCAAAATATAATAGTTTTCCAGTTATGTGGGTAGGAGATGGTAATCTTATCAATAACACATGATTTAACTGGTTTTTTGTGATTATGACTAAACAAGTTCATTAAAAAACATACAGGAATTTATTTGTAAACTTAGCCTTTTGCCTGTTACACAACTATAATGTATTTTTTGCTCTTGCTAATGAATGTAATACTCAAGAGTTGTTACACAGCTTTCAACTTCTCCTTGGTGTATTCTTTATATTATAATAAATCAAGAAAAGTTCCTGATTTCAATTAACAAGGATATGTACCTATCTAATCCTCTGGAGGTGTTCTCTATTTTCTATTGTACACGTGCTTTTCCACTGATTTATGTCCCTGGAAAAGCTGACAGAAACTACTTCAGCAGATATCTGTATGACCATGAAAATGTATAGGTCTTTATCCAGCATGTTTCTGTCAGGTGGAAAGAAGTAATTTAGGGGAATAGGCCCAGATTTGGCAGCCCAAGAGAGGTGAGCCTGCCATAGCTCCCTATCTCCAAGTCCAACCAGTAATGAGGCTAAGCGTGTATTCCCAGTAGGAAAAACCACAATGTATACAACACAGATAGACATATATACATGGATGATAACACAGATCAGCATAGACATACAAATTCGTCATTCACTCGAACACAAACAGCCTCAATGTCTCCCCTCACTGACTGAGTAGTATGAAGGTTCACTGGTGAGAATATACATATGCATATGTACAGAGTGAACCCCTCCAGTAGCTGGGCTCAGAACCTCAGTCTGCCTAGTAGCTGTTCCCAGATCCCAGCCTCCCCAATTACTGGCACTTGGGCATCCAAATGCCAGAAATGATGGCCCCACTTTAATTCCTAGTACAGACTGCCTCATTCAACCCCACGTGCACACACACACTTACAGAGCTCACTGGGCTCTCCCTGTTCCCAAGTAGCCAGCCTTTATTGATGTCAATCTTACACACACACGCACACACATGCACATACACAGACCTCTCAACTGATTCCTGAATATCCCCAGACTTTTCAGTCTCTCTGGCCAGAACTCTTCTGGTCCCACCAGCTCCTCCTGTTGTCTCACCATTAAACACCCTTGGCTCTCAGGTCACTTTGCCTGCTTACCAGCTGGTCTGCCTTGATCTTCCCGAGCTGGACATGGTTTGTCTGGGATGCAGTTAACCTTCTGCATAGCAGCCCATATGATGCTGCGCTTTGTATATGCATCTAAACCAATGCTGATAACACACCTATGTTTTGGTAGTTGCTGAAAAGTGCTTGAACAGTCATGGAATAGTTTAAGTTGGAAAGAACTTCTAAAGGTAAGCTAGTCCAATCACCCTGCAGTGAGCAGGGACATCTTCAACTAGATCAAGTTACTTAGATCCCTGTCCAACCTGAACTTGACTGTTTCCAGGGATGAGACACCTAACACCTTTCTGGGCAACCTGTACCAGGTTTTCACCACCCTCATCATAAAAAATTTTTGTCTCTTATCTAGTCTCAATCTATTTTAATTTAAACCCATTACCTCTTGGACTTATTGCCACAAGCTGTATTAAAAAGTCTGTCCTCATTTTTCTTATAAATTACCTTTTAGCTTGGAAAGGCCACAATAAGGTCTTCCTGGAGCCTTCTCATCTCCCCACTTAACAACCCCAAGACACTTAACCTTTCCTCCTAGGAGAGGGGTGGGTTCCATCCCTTTGACCATTCGTATGGCCCTCCTCTGGACCCATGCCAACAGGTCCATGTCTTTCCTGTGCTGAGAACTCCAGAGCTGAATGCAGTACTCCAAGTGAGGTCTCACCAAAGCGGAATAGAGGGCCAGAATCATCTACCTTGACCTGCTGGAATTTTATACAGCCCAGAAAAGGACTGGTTTTCTGGGCTGCAAGTGCACCTTCCAGGTTCATATCCAGTTTTTCATGCACTTGCACCCCCAAGTCCCTCTGTGCAGGTATGCTCTCAATCCTTTCAGGAGGGAAATTTACAGAATGTGGAAAACAAGACGGGTCATTGGGAGGAATATAGGAGTATTGTCAGAGAATGCAGGGATGCAATGAGCAAAGCAAAGGCATACCTGGAATTGAAGCTGGCAAGGGGCATCAAAGACAACAATAAAGGTTTTTTTTCTAGTATATCAATAGAAAAAGGAAGACTAGGGAAAATGTGGGCCTACTCATGAATAAGGTGGGTGCCCCAGTGGTGGAAGATTCAGAAAAGGTGGAGTTATTGAATGCCGCCTTTGCTTTGGTCTTCACTGCTGAAACCAGTTCTCATGAATTCCAGAACCTGGAGGCAAGAAATGACTTTCTCTTGGTAGAGGAGGACCACGTTAGAGACCACTTTTTCAAACTGAACATCCATAAATCCATAGGCACCGATGGGATGCACCTGCAAGTGCTGAGAGAGCTGGCAGATGTTATTGCTGTGTCACTCTCCATCATCTTTGAAAGGTCAAGGACAACAGGGGAAGTGCCTGAGGACTGGAGAAAGGACAATGTCACTCCAGTCTTTAAAAAGGGCAAGAAGGATGGCCCAGGATACTATACACTGGTTAGTCTCACCACAGTCCTTTTAAAGGTGATGGAACAAATTGTTCTGGATGTGATCTCAAAACATGTGGAAGTAAAGAATGTTATTGGGAGAGGTCAGCATGGATTCACCAAGGGGAAATGATGCTTGATCAATCTGATAAACTTCTATCATGTCATAATGTGGGAATTACTCTCGACACGGACCAATATGATCAAAGGTGAGGTTACTTTATTCATGTTTTTGCCAGGGTTATATACAGTTTCTTTCCTTGTATCCACACTACAATTAACAGCTATTGGTTAATTACTCTAAACACACAGTTGACACGTCCTAAACTAATACATCATTGGCTATCCTACCCCGTCCCCATCACCACCCCCCATCCTGTTCTACTTTCTTTCTTCTTTATCTTCTTGCTTCACTGCTCTGTGCTGTTCTCAAGCATATCTCAAGGACGCCGCCCACAGCCCAATTATTTCTTACACAGTCTTGTCCGCAGCCCAGTTTATTCCCAGACGGTCTTGAGGAAAACAGGTGTGCCTGTTTTCCTCCCTTTCCCTTTCAAAGCTCTTTCAATCATCTTTCCCACTGTCCTTAAATAAACAAAGTACTACATCTAACATTACTAACACTAAGATGGTGTCTTAAGCTATGGCATAGGTGAGTTTGGATAGGCCACATGTTTGTTCTCTTCGAGATACATTGCCACATCATAACTGTCTGGCTAGATGAAGGGAGAGCAGTCGATGTCATCTACCTTGACTTCAATAAGGCTTTTGACACTGTCACCCATAACCTCCTCATTAGGAAATTCATGAAGTGTGGGTTAGATGAGTGGACAGTGAGGTAGATTGAGAGCTAGCTGAGTGACAGGGCTCAGAGGGTTGTGATCAATGGTGCAGGGTCAAGTTCAAGGCCTGTAACCAACAGTGTTCTCCAGGGATCACTACTGGGTCTGGTCTTATTTAACATATTCATCAATGACCTAGGCGAGGGGATAGAGTGTATCCTCAGCAAGTTTGATGATGATACAAAACTGGGAGGTGTGACTGACACAACAGAGGGCTGTGCTGCCATCCAGCATGACCTGGACAGGCTGGAGTGTTGAGCAGAGAGGAACTTAATGAGATTCAACAAGGGCAAACTAGAATTGACGACCTGGGGAGGGACAACTCCATGCATCAATATAGTTTAGGAGAAGACCTGCTGGAAGGCAGCCCTGAGGAGAAGGATCTTGGAGTCCTGGTAGACAGTAAGTTAACTATGAGTCAGCAATGTGTCCTTGTGGCCGAGAAGGCAAATGTATCCTGGGGCGCATAAGGAAGAGTATGGCCAGTAGGTCATGGGAGGTCATCCTCCCCATCGATTCTACTCTGGTGTGGCCACATCTGGAATACTGTGTCCAGTTCTGGGCTCCCCAGTTCAAGAGAGACAGGCAGTTACTGGAGAGAGCCCAGTAGAGGCCAACAATGATGATAAGGGGTCTGGAACATTTCTCTTATGAAGAGAGGTTGAGAGAGCTGAGACTACCAAGCCTGGAGAAGAGACAACTGAGAGAAGACCTTATTCATGTCTATAAATATCTAAAGGGTGGGTGCAAGGAGGATGGAGCCGGGCTCTTTTCAGCAATTCCCAGGGAAAGGACGATGGGAAATGGGCACAAACTGGAACACAGAAGGTGCCATCTAAATATGAGGAAAAATGTCTTTACTGTAAGCATGAGGGAGCACTGGAACAGGCTGCTCAGGGATGTTGTGGATTCTCCTTCTCTGGAGACTTTCAAAACCCTCCTGCATGCATTCCTGTGCAATGTGCTATGGGCAAACCTGCTTTGTTCGGAGGACTGGACTAGATGATCTCTAGAGGTCCCTTCCAACTCCAACAATTCTGTGAAACTGACCAGAGGGATACTCCATATCATATGACTCTGTGTTCATCAATGAAGTACTCAAGGAAAGAAGGAAGAGGGGGGGATGTTTGACTTTTCAAGTAACCGTTAAATGTGCTGAGGTCCTGCTTTCCAGGAAGTGGCTGTACCTCTTCCTGATGATGGGAAGCAGTGAATTAATTCCTCTTGTTTTACTTACACACATAGCTTTTGCTTTTCTTGATGAAATGTCATTATGTTGGTCTTCTCACCCTCTTTCAGTTTTCTCCCCATCCTGTGGGAGAAGAGAGTAAGACAGAAGCAGGGTGACTGTTCAGCATCTGGCCAGATTCTTCCCACCATAGTAGCACTCACAGAGTGCTTTGCACATCAATACTTGCTTCAGTTGCTGCACTTATGGGCCCCTGTGACCTGAGGTCCCACTTCAGCTACTGACACTCAGACCCCCATACACATATGCACATCAAATAAAGAGTCCTTCACTCAGGGAAAGAGTTAGAAATGGAGTTTCATAAGAAGACAGGACAGACTGAACTGATCCCATGCAGACAAGTTTACTGAGTAACCAAATGTCTACGTGTGGCAGACAAGTTTAACAAGCAACAAACTGTTTACATGTGACAAACCATTTCTTTCCTCTCATCCCTCTATTTTCCTATGTTTGTTCCTCCCCAGGTCAACCAGATCCAGCCCTTTTCCTGACTTTGGATCCTCCTTTAAACATCCTATAAGAAGTCCTGTGTGATCCGAAAATGCTCTTCGCCTGCACCCCATAGTGTGCCCCATACTTCTAGACAGTGACCCCCTCTTAGTCCAAAAGGTTCTCTCATGTTCACACAGCTTGATGGATTTCACCCCTGGACACTGGGTCTGAGGGTCTCCTGGGATAGTGCTGGGAGGAGCCCAGACATACTATCTGTTCCTCTGAGTCTTTAATTTTTGTTCCCCACTTCTGCCATTGTAGCCCTGTGATCCTCTGTAGAGGGGCTGAAGACTTCTGTGATGGGCCTGGGAGTAATCTGGAAGGGTATTTTTTGGGTACCTAACCTACCATTGTCTCATTCTGCTCATTTGTGGGCATGCAGATGATCTTTTATCACATAGCCTAACACAATCCAATTGTAGCAAATGAATTCGGTCTTTTGGGATTGATTCCTTTTTTTATTGTCCCCAGGGCACTCTCTCTATTATAATACAATTAAGGAACCTGAGTTTCAGGGGCCTTTATCAACATCAAAGCAGAAAAAGAACTATTAGATTAAGTAACACAGGCCCTGCCCAAAGCAGCACCTGAGTGAATTGCAGACTACTGGCAATCCTCTTAACTAAATATGATCAATTGGAAAGGGAGAGCATTCCACTGTCTCCACTGGAATGTATTTCCTTCTGGATTACTGTTCAATTAATTAATCTGCCAGATACTACTTACTGCCTGCACTATGAAATCTATTTTTTATTATTATTTTGCACTGTCATGGATCACACACATAGTATAATGGCATCTGTATGAGATCATCATGTATACACAGTTGAGCAATCCGCATATTACAGATTTAAACAATTGTACAAATACACAAGCTAAAATTTTTTAAATAATATGCCACCATTTTGGGGGAAGTTCTGGATAATGTTGGTGAGAGGTGTAGAAAAACATTTTCTCTGAGACATTTTTTGACACCATTGTAACATCAGCTTAGGGAATGTTGTGAAAGGCAAATGTAGTTTACACACACAAAACCAGAAATCTCTCCTAGCACTCAAACAGATCATCTAGAGTTGGTGTCCAATCCCCAACACTGGAAGCTTTGAGAACAGACTTTGGCACAGTTGCAAATGATTTTGGGCAGAAATAAGCTAGTCAACCTGTCAAGACCTATTCACATTTTCTTTTCGTCAGAAAATGGTATTTCTATGATCCTCATGGTTGTACCATCATTTCACCATACAGTGACTGTAACAAGATATTGGAAACTGACATCTTACATTCTTATGAGGGGAAACAACACTAGAGTTTGGATGGATCTTGAGATTTATTTCTGCATGAAATGGAAAATAAGATAGACTAGTCCAATAAGGAATTAATTTGCCTCAGAAATTTCAATCCATCAACTGAGTCTTTGTCCCCAAATGAATTCAGCTTCAGCAACTGAATTTAGATAATTTGATAAACTGGATACTCTTTTTGTGCAGATACATTTTCCTTTCTTTGTAGGATGTTTCTCCAAAGAACTAAGAGATCGCAACTTCTAGGCCATCATCATCTAGTGATATTTACCACCTAACAGTAGAAAGAGAAGAATGAAAATAGTCTAAAACACAATACTTCTGTGTTGAATTTTTCTGTTAGAACACTCCCTGATAATTAACAGACTTAGTCTCAAGTTACAGACTATATATTTTTGGAAGTCCCTGTTTGTGATTGGATCACTGTTTAGGTGGTTATCATTGACAGCTCTGGCAAGTCTGAAGGTGTGGGAGAGGATGTTTCTATATGTAGTGCTATTTATTAATATCAGTTAAACAAAGAAGCTTTTAGAACTGTGAAATAGTTACAGAAAGGTACTAGTGTCTCAACATGAATAAATATATTGACTAATACTGATTATATTTAATTATTTTTTTCCAAGAATAGTAATAACAAAATTGCATTTACTAGACTAAATATAGTTTCACACAGGGAGGCTTAGTATAACAAGAACTGCAGCTGGGTATGGAGCTGTCATGCTGCTGTTGTGCATAGTGTGAAATCACTTCTCTACTGCTGATATTTTATCATCTGCATGGAAGGGAACAATATCTCCGAGGAGAAGATCTATTTCTCTGTGGATGAACTGTTCCTGGAAACCAAGCTGATATTGTGTCTTGGTGAAACATGCAAGTACCCCTTTGTAGGATCAGTTTCTGAAGCCTGAATACAGGATATAGGGAGGAAGTTTTGCTAACAAAACCTCTAATATCTACAGAGGGAGGGATGTCAGCCAGAGCTGTCCCCAGTATTTGCCTGCTGGGTATATTTGATCTGGCCTCTTGTTGTTTTGAAAGGTGCCCCTTAGGCACTGGGTGTGAAACAGAGATGTCCACTTTATGGTTGGAAATTGTAGTCCAACAGGCAACTTCTGCCACTAGTTCAGCAACACCCAGAGTCTTCACTGAACTTAGGCCTCTACAAGAAGAGAACAAAAGGATAAATTAAAATGTAGGGGGAACTATTCAAAGTAGAAATAGAGATAATATATAGTATACAGTATACAGCACACAATACATAGTATATAGTACATAGTGTGTAATGGGTAATATATAATATGTAATGTATGAAATGCAGTATGTAATATATATTATGCATGAAAATTAAATATAGAAGAACAGTGCTGGATTCACATCAAATAACAATGACATCATTTTCTTTTCCCTTTTCTGTTCTGTAGCCCCTTCTAATGTCTTTGAAAATTACGGCCATAATTTTCATACATTTCCTCAGAACATACCAACAAATTAAGAGAGAAAAAAAAAAAAAAAATAAGTACTCCTTTGGGATTTGTGCTTTGTATGCATGGGAAATACTTAAATGAGGTGCTTCAGGCTGTGTTTGATTTTCTGGGCTTGCAAAAAGGTATTTAGTCATTTGTGTTTGGCCAGCAGGGACTAGATTCCTTGCGTGTAAATGAATCCTTATATACACAGATGAATGTATGTGTATGGTAGGCCTTTATTCCTCCAGTGATTTTGTCTGACTTCCTTGAAAGCATCTACATTGTTCCTCTTGTCTTTCTTGCTTTCAAAATATGAATGTCTTAAAAAAATACAACCCCCCTCAAAACCAGTACATTTAAATCAGTCCATCATTAAAAAATCATGGCTTCTAATTAATAATTAATTATTGAGAGGAAAGACAACATGCTGTAGCCTCAGGCTTGACAAGCTGTCAAGAATGCCTGCCAAGGCTGCCAGGCTTACCAAGCTCCTGGGTAGTCACCGCATTAAACACAGAAAGTTAAATGACATTTCCTGGAACCTGGAGAATGGCAATTGGACATAAAAGAAACTTTATTTATTTATTTTTTTTAACATTGGTATCCTTTATTGTTTCTTTTTATTGGCAAAAAATAGAATACAGTGGAAAATCTGGAAAATCTGTTAAGCAGACAGCAGCACATAGGTGGTGGAGCAGCTATTATATTCCTAAAACAGCATGTGGAGAAAACAGTTTGGAAAGCCTGTTTTCAAAGAAGAATAAACTCCTTCCTTGTTAGTTGTAGGTTTGGGGTTTTTTTTGTGTGGGTTTTTTTTGAGTGTGTGTGGGGTTTTTTTGGTCTTTTTTTTTTGTTTGTTTGTTTGTTTTTTGTTTTGTTTTTTGATGGGCTTTTTTTTTGTATAAATGTAAAAGATAAAGTGACTGAAGACAAATAAGAACAGAAATCACAGGGTTCAGGACATCATGTAGAACTTTCAGCACTTTAGTTTAGAGTGCAAGGTAATTTCATCTGGCCATTTACTATGCAAACAGATTTTATTAACCACCTGAACAAGGACTAGCATTGTATCATTGTAGTCATTCACTTGTTGTAGAGTTCTACATACTCTATCAAAATGGTCTTAATATATTTCAAGATTGTGAATGGTTAACAGGAGACCTTTTCTTAGAAATCATTATACAAGAAATTCTTGTGAATAAAAATAAATGTTTTGTGAATCTCTTCTAAAGATAAAACATATTAAAGGAAAAGGAAACATCATGATACCTCTCATGTTTAAATACCTCTAGTGGAAAGGAATTTAGTAAACCTTCCAAAAATGTATCAATCTAGGGGATTTGTCAGGATAACTACTGAAAGAATATTACTAGTAGAAGTAGGCAAATCTATTTGAATTTAAAAGATTCTTTTCCAGTTAAAAACATATGTTAAAACAATCTTTATCTGTACCACATTCTTAAGAAATTAATAATGAAACATAAAGGTATTTTAAAACTTTTGAATAATCCTTGGAACCCTTGAAATCATTCCAGGTAAAAGTATTTTCTTAAAACAGCCTTTATAGATTCCTGGAATTTCTCTAGAAGAGATCACAGACTTGTAAACCCTTTCCTGAATGAAAAAGCAGACAGTGACATTTTTTACCCTAGCTATATATATATTTATCTTCAAAGGTGTTTAAAACTTTTTGTAAAGTACGATGTCCATGTAAATGGGATTATAACCTAATTTTTCAATGGAAGTCAGAATGTTTCAACATCAATAGATGAAAGATCAGAGGGGATTATTTTTGTATGATCAATTTTACCTTAGATACAGTCAGAAAGAACTGAAGTGGAAACTACTGTACATTGCCATGGTTAAATGTTTTGTTGGGAAATTACACTTACTGATGGACTATTACAGAATAATATTCCCCCATGCAAGGGTCTAACATAAATGAAAGCTAATGAAATCTCTTGTTAATTTCAGTGGGATCATGCCTTTAAATTTCTGTACCAAAAAATGAAAAAAAAAAAATAATAATGGGGGGAATGCTGTAATAGAGGTCTATATTTGCAGACTTCATTGATTTAGAAATTTCTACATGTACCAAGGATGCAGCTGAAAACTGAAAATATTCTAACCCATAAAACATAGGTTTTCTCCTCTATTTCTGTAATACACAACAAAATTTTTATGAGGAGAAAGAAACTAGGAACCAAAAAAACCCAAACAAACAAAAACCCCAAACAAACAAAAAACCAAAACCATAACCAAACCAAACCAAAACACACAAACAAACAAACAAACAAACAAAAATAACCAAACTCACCAAAAGGACACAATATGGGAATAAATATGCCATATATTTATTTTATGTGCAATGTCATAAAAAAGATAAAGATGAACCAGTTAAACAGTCTCAGTAAAAACAATTATATACATCCTAAAGCAATTTTCAGATCATCCTACAGTAGATGATCAAGACAATACAAAGGAATGTTTCATAAAAGCCCTAGAAAAATCATTGAATGTGCCTATTGTTCAGGATACTTCAAGAGTAAAGAATAGCTATTTTTTAGGGATCATGTAAGGATTGAAGAACAAGAAGCACAATAATCAAACCAGCATAGCCTGTATTTTTTTTTATTATGGATGTTATATATGGATAATATGGATTATTATTATTAGTTTTCTATATTTTATTGTAATATGTATAGAAAGAATAGTAAATAAGAGGCAAGATTCAGCAGTGCAACTAATTCTGGTCCAGTAGGATTTTGACATGTACAGTACCGCGTGGTATTCCCCCCTGGCCTGTCATTGCCAAAATAATTTATCATGTTTCAGTGCCCTTCTGAAAGGCACATACACTTTCTTTGTTATCACCCAAGCATCTGTAAGCTAACGGATGGTCATTTCAAATTAAATCATGAAATTGAGTGGATTTGTACATTGCCACAAAAGATTTACTATAGGGTGCACATGATTTTTCCCAGTCTGTTTTTCTCTCATATCTAGTTTGAAATGTTGTGAAATTTCCATTCCCTAGGGAATTCCTCTTTTATTTCAAAGGCAGCCCTGAGCCTTCCACTCTGCTTTTTTAACCTCTCCTAGAGCCATTCACAGGCTACATCTATGAAACATGTGCAGGACTAATCTTCCTGGTATTGTGGCCGGTTGGCTTGAAAGAGCCTCTTTTACATTACAGAACAAGGTGCCTGTATCCAAACCATGTCCTGGGAACAATCCTACTTCCATGAAAACTCATGAGCCACAGCCAAGAATCATTTGGCACATGACAAAATCATACCAGGGGATTAAGTTAAAAATTTAACAGTATAAACAGTTACATTTCAGTACCTCAGAAAAATGACCATCACTGTTTTAATTTTCTGGTATGGTTGTACCTTCAGAATTTTCATAGGATATAACTAGATAAGACTAGGTCCTCAAAGGCATTTATGATCTAGCTGCTGTTTCTTCAAATGAATTTAGGCTGCAAAACTGCCTTTAGGAAGTTGATCAAAATGCACAGACTAAGTACATACAACTCTGCAAATTGATGTAGATCCAAGTCCTGTTTGGTGAGGAAGCAACTTCCTGGAATTCTGCATGATGTCACATACACAACATCCATTGCTTTAAATATTTTTACATGTCTTTTACATGTTTGGTTTTTTATACAGCTTCCACTTAGACAAATAAAAATATTTATGTGAAAACATCTCACCCTTCCATCTTGAAAACTGATGTCAAACAAGTGGTGGTAACTTATGTCACTATCTAGAATGTTAGATTTATTTACCATTTGGAAAACACTGCAAGCAACTAAACAAATTATGTTTAAAAGCACAGCCCTCCCCTTCCTGTGGGTTTTAAGTGTATAAAGATGGCTGGCTACTGTTTATATAGAAGTGTAAATGACATGAGGGCAAACTATTGCTGCCATGCATAGGCATTTGAGAGCAGTAGTAGCATAGAGGCCTGTGCTTTGAACTGCATAATGTGTACTCTATTTTCTGTGTGGACAGCAGTGTCCTGAAAATCTCTCTCAAAAAATTTACACGCTATCACTCTGTTGTGGCTGGCTGGACCTGCCAACTGAGATTACTTCTCATGTTCTGTCTTTGTCTCACCTTCTGGCTGTTGTTCCTCTCCCTAGGCATTTCTGTTTTGATTCTTTGTTTTGTAAGAAGCTTTAGCAGTAACTAGCACATTAAGATATAAAAAAAAAAAAATTAAAAAATCTGTGCTCAGCATACACTAAGGGTTTGAAAAAGACCCACAAAAGCAAGTAGACTCAGATCTACTGCCAGGCTTCACTGTATGTCTACTTGAAATTACATACAAGGTGGAAATTAATGTTGTGCATATATAATATTTATTTATTACTATATAATACAACATTCAAACACATGCACAGATATATTCATAGACACATATATAGCAGACAACTCCTAGCATTTCTGATGTAGAAGAAACACTCACTGAATAGATCATCTGGACTCCAGTGTGGTTTTCCCAGTGGATTTATTGCTACTGAGAGATCACTGATGTTGTTGTTGGTATTATTGACTCTGAACAAGTCACATAAACTTTCAGTGTGATATGTTTAGCCAAACTGACAATGATTTTACCTCTTGAAAAGTATTTTGGGATCTATGGATAAAAATGATGGTACTGTAAGGCAGTTTGTCCCATCTGAAGTATCAGGGACTACTCAGATAAAATACATCTCATCATGAACAAAGATGTGAGATGTAAATAAAGTTATACCACATTATTACCAAAGCATATTTATTTTTTATTAGTTTTTCACTGAATATGAGAAAGGCTAATAAACCAAATAATCCTAAGATGTGTGCAGGAAATATGATCAGTCATCAAATATGCCATGTATTACTATGAGAAACAGAATATGTGAAAGCTTATATTCTGTGACTCACCAGCTTTTAAAGTTTTTATTAGAAGTTTTCAGACACTAAAAACACTGATTTCAGTCTCTCCTTCAACAGATGCTTCCTTTCATAAAACTTGTAGGAACTCCAAGTCTATACTTGTAATTAAAAGAAGCTTCTGGGAATAAGTTCAGTATTGGATCCCTGATTAGTTAAATACTAGCTCTCCCAAAGGCTCTGATTTGCATTGCTCCAACTGTATCTGTGCTATACACATCTGCTCTTGATGAGATTACTTATAAACACAGCATACATGAGTCAGGGCCACTTGTTCTTACAGCAAGGGATTGAATTCTAGCTCTTTTTAAATTTTTAAGTAAGAGAGATCACCAATGTCAGATTTGACCTATATTGATAATCCAATTAAAACCATTGCTACAGACAACTGACAGCTAAATACAGAAATATATGCATTCACACATCTAGACAATCTTCTTGTAGCACCATCAAAATATGCAACCAGGGCAAAATCTGATTCTTGAATGAGCAATATGTTAGTATTAATATTGCTATCACATGTAAAGCATATTAAGTTCATGGGAGAGATGTGATCCGAAAACAAACATAAGAAGAAAGCTTTGAGAGGACATGTTAGAAGAAAAAAAGATTATAACATTTTAAGAAAAGGAGAACATTTCTTTTCAAAGACCTTTTGTGAAGATTTAGTTGTTTTCACTTAGTGATTATCTGGCTAATTCATTAACTCAATTTATGTGCAGAAGGGGAAGGCAAAATTTCTATTCTTTTGGTTTCCTAATATAATACAGGATTCACTTCACTAACTTTATGTAAAAGTCATTCATTCTAGTCTACAGTCATCACACATTTTCTTTGTAGAGTCAATGGAGAGGAATTGGCATCATAACAGTGTGATGAATCTGCTCTTAATATTGGTGTCTAAAATAGGTGAAAGAATCATCCTCTGGAGATGCCTGCTTTTCCATATCATTTGTAAAGACACCTCCAGTAAGTCACTAACAATAGACATCTAACTTTGAAAAGCTTACATTTAAATCTGATTAATTCCATCTCAACTGATTTTTCTTGTAAGTGTGGAATGATGACTGCGGATGATTTCAAAAACTAAAATCATATTAAATTTGCAGCATTGTTCACATATAAGGAAAGGTATAACAGCTGAGAAACTTTCAGGGC
>WTSP01019314.1:0-25191 GCA_025331215.1 Actenoides lindsayi | reverse complement strand
GCGCTTCCCCGCCGGCCGCGCCCGGGGCCGAGCCCAGCCCCCCGCTGCCGGCTCCGGCGGGAATTCCTCTGCCTGCGGCGGCTGCTTGCCCTGCGCCCTGCGGCCTGGCTGGCCGACGGAGAGGGAGAAGGGCGGCTGGCTCAGGGACGTGCTTTCCGCGTCACTTTGACTGTCGTTTTCGCGACGCTGAATTCTTCCTTTTGGTTTTTTTTTTTTTTCAGTTCCAGAATTAACCCAAGATTGAAACTATTTACAGTTTTCATATGTAGTAAGATTATTAATGTTGGTCCCAAGCGCCACCCAGTCCCCCTGGCAATCCCATCACGCAACCTCCTCAGCCAACCAGGTTCTGACTTGACACATTTTTAAAAATTTGCTGGGCTTTCTGTCAGGAAGGTTTATCAGACCTGTATCCCACCACTGCAACAAAAAACTCATTTCCAAAATGGATCTATTTCTACCCTTGTACTAAAGTTTGCGCAGTAGTTTTGGCAGGTGTCTCATTCACGTGTCCACCACCCTGATGAACTTGCAGCACGAGTGTTCTCTGCCTTCTTTTATCAAACTATGAGTGTCTTACTGGAAAACAACAGGAGACGTTCTTATCCTTTCTTCCAATATGAACACATCTTTCCTGAGCACAGCTGTTGAAATGCACCCAGTATACTCCAGCTGCTGTCTCACCAGGGCCTCCTAACAAAGGTGTGGGTATCTCTTCCTTCTGCTGGTAACACCTCAACAAACTGGCCTAGAATTTCGTTTAATTTCCACAGCTGTATTATACTGCTGCTTTACACTCAACCTCAGACAGATCCATCACCGAGGATAAACCTGGTGGCTGCCACAACGACCAAAACTGGGTCCCGAAGACATCTTGCGCTTTCCTGCAGACTCTTCCCACTACAAATAAATACCAAACAACAATTGCCAGATGCACTTTCCACCCCTTGCTGCCAAAGCCAAAGGTGGCACCTGGCTGCACCTTGCTCTGGCAGCCAGCCCTTCCCATCACCATCAAGGGAAGGGGATGTGCCAAATGAAAGTTCAGCCTGACCCAATTTCTGCTGATATGTCCAAGCCTTTCTCCTCCGATGCTGAGCTCCCAGCTTCTAGCAGAAATTCTTGTTGTAGTCTCTGAAGTACACAGCCTGCTGCTTTGCACCGCTGAACATTATCCCATTTCCATGACTCCAGCAGAGAGTCATCCAATTCCTCCTGTACAACAGCCTCATTCTCCAATTTTAGTGATGGTGATTCCCAACTCAGTGTCATCAGCAAATTTAATTGCCTCTTTTTTTTTCTTCCTTTGTGCCAAGGTGATTCATTTAAATATGAAACAAGAGTCAATGTGTAGTCATGAGAAAATCCATAAGTGATTTACTAGTTGTCTGATACTTTTTCTTTCAGTACCACTTGTTAACATTCTCCTTGCTGCCTAATTCCTCCTCACCTTATAATTCTACACCATACATTCATTAGATTAATTAATCGCTTCCCTTGTGGCATCCAGGTAGATTAATTTCTTTCTCTAAGACATTAACTAGAACTCTCTGTTTGTGTTTAATGTTTTAAGACAAGCTGCATCTCAATTCAAATCACATTTGACCCCTGTGTTTGACAAAGTGTGTTTACTGCAGGACCTGGTAATACAAGGGACTAAGGTAATTTTTTGGATACTGCTTTGGTCCTCCATTACTATGGAGGAAACTTTATATATTATATAAATATGTATATATATAAACATATATAAATATATAAATTAGGAAATTAACAAGGAAAGTGCTGTCGAAGGCAACACCTTTGCTGAAGAAAACATTTCACTTTATTCCACTTTCCACTTAGTCACAAGTCTTTAACTTTTCATCCATTCTAAATTTGTTATAAAACTTTGCACACTGTTTAGAAAACAACTCCAGTTGCTTGGATCACTTTTCCTTTCCCTTTGTAAATACAGGCACAGTCAACATAACTCATCATTCACACGAGACAACAGACCCAGTAAGTTTTACTGGAAATCTCTGCTCACAACTCTGCAATTTCATTGACCAGTTCTCTCAGCATTCTTGGATGGAGATTATTCAGCCTTCAAGTCCCAATGCATGGAGGTCTGTGCTTCCACCTAACTGCAACTACCTCGTCTCACATCTGATGCTGCACATCAGAATAATTACATTTTTGAAGTCATATCTTCATCGATTTTAATACTCACTTCACTGATATAGCAGCACAATCCTTGGCTATTTCATATCCTTTGCAATATCTACCATCCTCGTCCACTGACAATCTAAAATAATGTAAAGAGAACTCCTAAAAAAAGCATTCTAGTGCTTAGACAGGTATTATTCAGTTTCTAAAAGGTACGGATAGCATTCATGCTGCCTCTTTCAGATGGACTGTTGAACAGAAGCTAAAATTCATGGCAATGATCCAGCAGAAGATAGCCTGAGAACAAGTCTAATAGTTTCTAGTGGAACTAAGAAGGAAGAAGCACTTGAAAGCAGTATTTTAGAAAAAGGAACATGTAAATATAATGGTTTAGTGGATAAACACCATCCGGTGGGTTGCAGTTGAGAATTATTTTATATAGCACTACAGAAGTTCACTCTACAGGCCCAGTCAGGTTAAAACTCTTTATCTCAGAATGATACAGTCTGGGGAAGAGACATGGTGAAAGAAGGCCTCAAGTGAGGCAAAACACTTCTGCAACGTACGTACTATACTTGTATTTATCTTGATAGAATCATGGAATGGTTTGGGTTGGAAGCGACCTTAAAGAGTATCAGAAATACATATGCATATTACATTGCAGTATTACAGCCAGGACTGCATACAACCTACTACGCTGCAACCAACATCTTAGGAAATGGATATGGCATCCAAGTTCGTTACATATTTAGGTAGTTGTAGCCAAACATCCAAAACCAAGAACTATGGAGCTGAAACATCATGAGAAAAGAGATATTTGGTTACTTAGTTTGAAGCTTCAGGTTTACCCTATTATTTTTAACTTAACAGTGGTGGGATTGGCAGTGTAAGGTTAATGGGTGGACTCGATGATCCTAAAAGTCTTTTCTAACCAAAACGATTCTATGAATCTATGAAGAGTTACTGAACTTATTCAATTCAACATACTAAGCTACAGATGAAAGCTTCTTGTAGCTTTAAGCTCAGAAACTGAAGAACATAAACACTTGCAAACGAAGAAAAGATAAAACTGCAAGAGAAGTTAAACCTATTTTTATGCCAGTGTGTAAAATATGGAACATTGCATTAACGTCATTCACTTCCCACACCTGGCTACTTCCTCTTGCATTCAGAATCTCTTCAAAGGAAATTAATGGATCCCTTATAAAAATCATCATATAACATGTGAGAATTTGTCAGGGATGGTTTAGAAGAGGAAAAATTTCTCTACTGAAAGAGTGGTGAGGCATTAGAACAGACTGCCCAGGGTGGTGGTGGAATCACCATCCCTGGAGGCGTTCAAAAACTTCTAGATGTGACACTTCAGGACATGGTTTAGTGGTCATGATAATGTTTAGTAGATGGTTAGACTTGATGATCTTGGAGGTCATTTCCAACCTTAATGATTCCATGATTCTGTAACCTGGGGCGATTCTTGCATACATACCCCAGACAAAAAATAAAATAACCACCAAGTAGCTAGACAAAGGGGAAAACAAGAGCACATGTGTTGGTATTTTTTGAAGAGTAGGAATATTTTCCTTCTGCCACCTAGTGACCAATTTATTCAGATAAAAGTAGCATTTCAAACGTACCATATTAAATGGAACACCTTCATGACTCTTCCTCCATCTGACAGCAGTAGTGTGGCTAATCGCATTATTCCCAGAGACAAGTATTGTACAAGTCATGTTGTTGTGGGCTTCTTATAGTAAAGCCCTATAATGCTCATCACCGGAAAGCTCTGACAGCAGAGTTCACCCTCATTAGAGCTAAGACTTTGAAGGCTGCCTTACACAAGCACAACTGGTGAACCTGTCACACGCCACGACTCCAATTCCCCATATAGCTAGCAGAGCCGTAAATAATTTCACAGATCTTCACAAGGTTTTAATAGCTTGCAGGATGCACATTTATTTATTTTAAATCTTACTGATCCGAGGCAGAGAGATTTCTAAAATCATTAAACTTGACCTGTTCAGTCACTGAGTGGCACTGCTGAAAATGTGCCTGGCCCTATATACTGATGGTAATAGTGCTGGGATTACTGAACGCTTTTCCTGTGTATCAGAAAAGCAATTCATGATGGAAAAAGGGTATCTTCGAGTACCTTCTGCACTCTGTAGAAGCAGCCTGTAATAGAAAGGCCACGAAGGGACTAACCAAATTCATTTGGTAGAAAACTGGCCTAAATATTTTCTTACTCATCTCTCAAGATCTGTACAATACTGCGTGCTCCCGTAGGAAGTGGCTTCTTGTGTCTCTGTCAGGGAAGTAAAGCTGCTTCAGTACACTCTCTACTTGTGTCATTTATACCACAGATTGCTTCAGTTCCCAGCATTGATTCTACAGTTAAATTTAAAAATGCAGGTGTCTCAGAAACAGCAATTTGCACACAAACATTTTTTTCAGACACAAGAGAGTCTTGCCTTTGACATCTCTACTTGATAGTGAATCACTGTTTCTCCTTTTCTTTCAGTTCAGTGCTGCTTCTTTTTCATGGGTATTCAGAGGAAAGAATCTCCAACTTATTCTGATTTCACTGATTTTATTTTTAAAACAAAGCCTTTCCAAGAAGCATCTTCCTAAACACTGTAATAAGTATAAAACCCTTCTCATAAACTAAAGAAAATTAAAGTTGCATTTACAGAACTGTCCTGGACTTCTAGGCAGACCTAAATTTTACTACGGTATGGCAAAGACAATGGTACTGTGGAACTCCATTCATGTTTAAAGTCTAGAGATGGGCACTGGTCTCACTTTTGCACTTTTTACATGGAAATCTTTGCAAAAGACCTGAATTGGATTCCTTTTTTTTTTTTTTAGAAAAAAAAAAAGGTAGAAAAGGAGGAGAAGGGACTTCACACATGACACTGACAGATTAGTTGAGCCCATGGTCTAACTGAGGTGATAAGAAACCCCCTAGCAACAGGTCACTATGCTTCCTCCCTATCAAAAAATCTTCTACAATCAAGACAGAACAAACCTGACAGAACTTTCCTTAGTTTGGTGACATTATTACTAAATATCCCCCTGATACATGCTTTGTCCATGAGGCAAAAGGAAAGCACCAAGTTTTCTTGCACAGCATTATTGTGGCTTCTTATTATTATCTTTATTAAATAACTGAAACTAAGAATGCTTCCCTTTGCCACCTGCTGCATCATAACTCCTCCCCCCAGCATTCTTTCCCATTTCTTACCTTGTCATCTCTTCCTCTAGCTCTAGATTCCCTGTCACGGCTGCCTGCAGACTTCTCACCCTTGGATACTGCATGTGCTCTGCCCGCAGGCCCACGGGGCTGCAATCCTGGGGATTCTTTCCTCAGAGGTTTTACTTCTCGGTTGGGACGTTTTATCTGAGGTGGAGCCCTAACAATAAGCAACCACAACAAAAACATGCTAAGAACAGTGAAAAAAGCGCACAATTACGAAAGAAGAATTTTAATATTTCATTAATTCCTTTAGTGCATTACCACTAAAGCTGACAAGCCCCTAAGCCTTTTATTTCCATGTATCTTCCAGCAGGAGTAGGGAAGTGATCATCCCCCTGTACTTGGCACTGGTGAGGTTGCACCTCAAATACTGTGTTTGGTTTTGGGCCCCTCACTACAAGAGGGACATTGAGGTGCTGCAGTGTGTCCAAAGAAGGGCAACAAAGATGGTGAAGGGTCTAGAGAACAAGTCTTATGAGGAGAGGCTGAGGGAACTGGGATTGTTTAGCCTGGAGAAAAGGGAGACCATATTGCTCTCTACAACTACCTGAAAGGAGGGTGTAGCGAGGTGGGGGTCAGTCTGTTCAACCAAGTAACAAGCTATAGGACAAGAGGAAATGGCCTTAAACTGTGCCAGAGGAGGATTAGATTGGGTATGAGGGAAAGTTTCTTCACAGAAACGGCTGCAAAGCACTGGAACAGGCTGCCCATGTGAAGGGCATGGTTTAGTGCTGACCTGGCAGTGCTGGACTAACGGTTGGACTTGATGATCTTAAAGGTCTCTTCCAACCAGAAGGATTCTAGGATTCTATCTGCAAATCCAGCAACATATTTCTGGTTCTATCTGATACCCAAAGTAAGAAGAAAATACAAAAGGAAAAAAAAGAAAATTAACAACACCATTAGATCCGTACTGCTAACCAATCTTGCAACAAACCAACATGCATGTAACAAAGGAGGAAACAATTCAGTAAAAGTCTTCAAATTGTAGCTTCCTCTAACTCCAAACCAGGAGATTGTATTAGGCTACATTCATATATTCATAGGCACAAGTTCTACACAACCAGATGACATTCCTGGTGGAAAAAAAAAAAAAAAAAAAAATCACATAGAAAATGGCTAATAGCTTTGACAGGCCTCAAAACAAAGGAGGGGGAATTGTAAAATAATCCTCCTACCTCTGACTTCATTTCCCTGTGTAAAAATGTCAAAACATAAAAATTTCCTAGAAAGCAAAAGGAAGCAGAGCCAAACTGCAACCACCTATGTTGTCTGCATCATCCACAGTGTCAAAGAGAACTCAGCAGCGGCACGAGGAGAACAAATTTGGTTTTAAAACAAGGTATCACAGTCATTCTCCTCTAGGGATTTGACTTTAAATATAGAAATAAAATAAAGAGCCAGGAACATCACACAACTTTCATTAGTGTCTCCTATTAAATTGTCTACTGATTCTTCTTTTGAGTAACTCAACATTTGCTAGCTCCAAAACCAATTTCCTTATGGCTTAAAAAGAGTACATACTTAAACACAATGCTGGACACAACTGCTACATTTTGCTTTGTATACAATTTCATCAAACTTAACAGCACAGAAGAGTGGCTAATTTTCCTTGCTTAACTGCATAAAATTTAAATTTCAGCTTAAAAAAGTGGATAAACTACTGGGTCTTTACCTCTAAGAAAGATACAAGCATAAATACATCTTGCACTTCACATAGCATTACCATAAAAATTCTGATAATCATTTCTACCACTCACAAAAGTAATCAGTGTTAGTATTATTTTACATTTGCATTCTTAGGGTTTTTTGAAAAGTGAAGATACATTTGTTTGATAATCATAAAAACCATACATTTACAAATAAACAACCCGTGTGAAGCTCTATTAGGGTGAAAATTGGGATTTCAGAAAATGCACAAGCATCTATTTTTGGAAAACCATTAGCTGACTAAAGTTACCTTAAAGGTGGTTACAGAAGAGAAACACCACCTATAACAGAAAATATTTAGCAATAAAACTAACCAATGGATTAAACACAAGTTACATTATCGGTAGCTAGGGAGCAATTTCTAACCACCATGTCCTTCAAAATCCTTCAGTTCCAGCTTCTTACTGACTCCGCGGCCATCAATGAATTCAACTCCTTAAATAAACTGAAATGGAAAAGTTTTCTCCCTGTACACGAGAAAGGCAACAGTCACCAAAAGCCCACTTACCTCTCCAGCAGACTCTAGTTCCAGGCACTTAGCTAGTCACTCCAACCAGAACAAAGGAGTCACTTTAGAACTTCAGCAATAAGTCTGTCTGTAGTTTACTTTTTTTCCCCAATGAATTAGATCTATTCTTTATTACAAATGACTAAGGGGTAAATGAAACGTGATTTTCACATTACAAATGCATTCAAAAAAGAACATAAAATTATGGCAACCCAACTTTATTCCACCCACTCTGCTTGAGCCTCTCATTACCTGTGTTCAGCTGGAACAGGAGGGGGCCAAACAGCAGGATCTCTAAAAGGCTCATCTTGACAGGATACAGGGATATCTGCAGGTCTGTCCATTTTAAAACTCTCTAAAGTGTTGACAATACTCTTAACTTGTTCATATTCTTCAACTAATTCTTGTCGGACCTTGAGAAATACACACATTACTTAAAATTTTTTACAATTCAAACTTTTTATTTTTTAAAACCATAGAAAGTACCTCTAAACATACTCTACCCTCAAAAGCAGAGGGTCCCAAGCCTTTCTAGTCACAAACCCCAGACCTGTCAGGCTGCTATAGATCTTTAACAACAGCATAAACAATTGAATCTCCTTTGAGTTTATTGTCCCGCTTGTTGATGTCATGACCAGACGTGATTGTTAATGCAGAGATCACTCTTCCATAACGTGTGCTGATGTTTAGATTTATGTGTGCAGGTTGACATGCGTGTCACTTTCATACTAGTAAGGGTGCTGTTGGCAGAGCTTTGCTACTATTCTGGCAATCTCTGATTATGGTCTCCAAGGTCCTAGTTATAAAACTAGCTAAACCATTACAACATAATAGAACAAAATTAACTTTGTGAGGGGTACAGCATCATACAGTCAAAGCACAAGCCAATTCTTTGGTGGATTGCAAAGATTAGAGCAGAAAACGGGAACTTTAATACTCAATAGCATAAGTTCAAATGATAACTGAAATAAAAACAAGAGGAAATTATGTTGCAGAAAGAAATCGGGCTGCAGAATTATGCAGCTGAATTTTATACTTGAAGTTTCTGTTGCCACTAGTCAGGGAATTAGAACTACTGCAATCATTTCAAAATTATTTACTTTATAATTGTTCATTCCAGTTTTCTTACACAAAGCCTAGGAAAAATAAAGTCTCTGAATTTGCTAATTTTTAAGTGATACGGCTTGTTAGAAGCTCCAGTTTTGTAAGCTAAGGTCACCGGTTCTTAATACACACCGGCAGCCAAAAACTGCATTGTGCATTCTTGCTCAGAAGCATAAGCTTTCAGTGCATGAGCTTAAGATGTGTGAGGATTCACCAGAGTGCACTTGGATTGCATCTTACTAGCGATGCTTTCCGTGTTGAGGGATCAACCTCCATGCTTACTTTCTTTCTGACCCGCTCAAGGGTTGTAACACTCAGATGTCACCTCTTCAGGGAAGTGCTGGTGCACAGCTAAAGCTAATTCATGCATTGCTGTGCGTGCCTGTAAATCAGGATTGGCACTCTGCAGCTAGGATTACCTTAGGCCAGCGTGAATCTCGCCTGTTACAGGCTCGCAGCTGGACTTCCAGAGACATCCTGAACCCTTCCATCCACTGGAAGGGCACACAGGCTCTAAAAGCTCTCTTGATGAACCACTGCAGTGAGGATGTTTGCAGGCTGCCCCCAGGCACACTGCTGAGTGAGGCTACCATTCGCTTACCCCACAAGGCTGAATCAAAAGGCAGGATCTGAAGTCAGCTTACAAGAAAGCCAGGGAAAGACACCAGGCACCCAGCTGTGCTCATGTCATGCATCCACGTGAAAAAGAACTGGGGAAAATACTGTCTGGGAATGCTGCAACCAGGCTTTGCTTTGTGGAAAACAGAGGAAGGCAACTGAGGACAGGATCAACACATGTCAGTGATGCTGCCTGAAACCCAGACACTCTTTGCTGTGTGTATCCTGAACAGATTCCGGGTAATTGAGAGGATCAGGAGAATGGAAGTCTGCACATCCAGCCTGTCTGCTGAGGTTATAAATACAGCAACAGCAGATCAAGGAACTACTACTAAACAGGATGACATCTTATGACTGTTCCTCCTAATGATGCTTACTGGTGAAAAGCTGTGGCCACCAGCCTGCTATGTTCCCATCTCCCTGTGTGCTTGGAAAGGAGCCACGATGGGTATGTGCAGGGTGAGGTGTCTTGTCAGCTCAGATTCACACTCAGAATCATGCCTCTTCCAACCTGATTTTCACCTGCTCATCCCATTTCTCTCATTCCTCTCTCACACTCTTTCTTCCCCTCTCAGAACAGCACCTCTCCTCACCCACTCTGCTCTACATAAAAGAAACCCAGCAACTGCTGCCCTCCACTTTTGTTGGGGCAACTTCAAGACAGAGAACACCATCTGACATTACCGTTTGCTGGTGTATAAAAACCTGAATGATAAAATGGTCAGCACTCAGCAATAAACATAAATAACCTCTTTCTGGAAGCTACAGTTCTCCTAAAATACTACCAGGTACACCCCACAACAACGTCTTGTTCTACTCTGTAATATTTTTCAGGGATTTTCTCACCACGAGGACAAAATCGGAGATTTCAGCAACACAGAGAAATTCTTCTCTGGTTTAAAACTTAAACCTTACTTAAGAAGAGTATCTATGACTGTTGTCAGCAAGATACCAGCAAGGACAGAGGCAAAGTGAAGGGTAAATCTCCAAGACCCTGCACAGTTCTTGCAACACTGCATTTACTCACTGGAGCTCTCTGTGCATCTGCACAGAGGGAGCCTTATGTATGCAAAGAACTTGATCATTTCACAGGGCAAAGCAGTCTTCTTGCTTCTTCCAGATGGAGTACTCGCATCTTTCCAAAGACACAGGACATCCAGCTCAGGCAGGATTGCTCTGGTAAAGACAGTCAGTGCTTGACATGGGCCCCCTTGCCCTTCTTTGCTCTCTTTGCTTTCTCATCACACAATCAGCAGACACAGCCCCCAGTGCAAGAACTTCCAGCTGAGTTACAAATGTGACCGATTACTAACTTGGTTCCTTCAAACTGTCTAACACACATCCCTCCTGTCCAAAAGCAAACCCAGCCAAACAGCTGCTGTGAGGCACAAAGGAATGACACAGCATAAAGCCTCCAGGGCACTGCTCTGCGAGAGAGACGGCTGCTTTCTACTCTAGTGCTCCAGGAGCCTGCAGAAAAGTTGGTGGAAAACAACTGGCTAGCACTGAGGGCCACAGCACTGTCATCCAGGTCTCTGGAGCAGCAAGAAGGGTACTATCTGAAAATTGAGAGAAAGTGAGCCTTTGATGCCTTGGAAGCTGAAGACTAACAATTGCTGGCCATCGCTTACCCAGACCTGAGCAGACCAAACACACCCTTACCACTGAGTCAGCACCTGGCAAACCAACCAAAAAAAACCCCTCAACGTGCACAAACAACAGGACCACAAAGGAAAACTAGCTGATAAATTCCTAAAAGCCTTAAAAAAAACACGTTTGATGAAACAAGTGCAGAAAGAGTTTCTTGCAGCTGGGGAACAAATAAATCAGACACGAGGCAAGCAGGGCTGTGCTCTAGTTACAGAGGTGACTGCACAGTGTCTTTGAGACAGTAGTGCTACTCCAAAGCAACCTCGGAAGTCTGTGAACAGAAAAATGACTGGCCTGGACTCACCCAGTCTCTTTGCCCCCATCACACTCTTCCCTTGGGTGCCCAAGCCCTCAGGGGGCTCCAGCTCAGGTTGTAAAGAACCTGGAGAAAGCTCTTAGGTTACTTATCTTTAAGCAGTTTCAGGAGATAGTGTGGGCCAAGTCAGATGTTCACCACTTCCAAACAGGAAGATCTCGCTTGTCCTCACTTGTCCTCTCCAACCACACTCTGCCACTGCCCTTCTGGATTCAGTCCTGGCATCTCAATACAGTTAAGTTAGCTTGGTAAAATGGCAGAAAAAAAAGTAGCCTAGATAGGTAAAAATGACACTTTTATTGGGCTAGCAAGCTTCACTGGCTTACTGCCCTGTGATCAGGTGAATCCCAAGACAAAGAACAGTAGGGTGCAGAGGAAGGAGAGAAGCTGGTGCTTCCCTGGTGAAGGGAAGACTAGGTGGGAAAGACCTTGGCCTCTCTGAGCACAAGCAGAATGTTAACTGGGTTCAGCTACCATGTGAAACTGCCTGCTCCACAGAACAACTCTCTGGTATACAAGCTACCCCTACCAGCCACATCACCTCCTCTACAGAAGCAGCATCGTGGGCATTGGGTGATGTCAGAAAGCCCCACAAAAAGCCTTTTAGCCCAGGGGGTGGCCCTACAGCTTTGTTTTGACATTCCAGCCCTAAGGATTTACAGTAGCCAAGCAGAAAACACTTCCTAACATATGGGTATAAAACACAGTAACCACGAGTTGAGTTTACTCTTAGTGGTAGTTCCAGAAACCATTTCAGGGACTTCCACCGTATTTCATAATCTGGCAACTGCTGTACCTTTGGCACTGCCAGCTTTTATTTGCAATGCTAAAGCCTGCACTTCTACACAACTTTCCTTAGCAATAAGCATGAGTATTTGTACCTCGGTAAATACAAATAACGGGGAGGGGGTTGTTTATTATTATTATTATTATTATTGAATAAAATTAATAAAGTTTCTATAAAAGTGATTTCTAAACATTAAATTACTGCCTGCAATTAGTGTTAGTTATTCAACAAACTCCATTTTTAAAAAGTGAACATAACAATTCCCTAAATCATACCCAAAATGGATGCCCTATAACCCAGTCTGATCCCACGGAGTTCAAGTATAGATCTTGTAATCACAGTTCTTTATGAGTTACCTGCAGGATACTCCTAAATTACTTACAAAGTAACCCAAGAAGTGTTAACGAAACAGGCACGAAGCAAAACCAACATAAGCAGAGATCGACTGAAATGTGTTTCAATTTTAGGGTTTTTTTACCAGTCAGCATAACCTTTCTTCTTTAAGCAAGAATACAGTGGACCTAATCACCTGCTCCAGTGACCACGCTCAGTTAAGGCTGCATTGCTGGCCGCTCCAAGCGCTGTGAGAATTGTTGAACTCGTGCCTCAGCTCCAGATGAGGCTCCCGTGCTCTCAGACACTGTGCAACGGAGAGCACGGGGCTCTAACACGCAGCAGGTTTTGCTCGACAGCCGCTGGCCTTGTCGTAAGCCAGCACTATCTCCCGGGGGCATGCTCTGCTGTCGTGCTGCAGCTGCTGAGCTGTCACTGAAGCAGCTCTTTCCTACAAGCCAGCTGTCTAGTCAAAAAAAGACTGCAACGGCCAAGAAACTCTCTCAGAATAAACAGGGGGAATGTCAACACAAGTTCACACCAGCGGTCGTGAGAGTAAAACCTACCTTTTATTTTTGTTAAGTAGGAAAAAGGTAAGCTGTTTCTGACTGTGGATTTTTCCAGCCCCAGCCTGCATTTACGTGGATGAATATGCCCACATGTCAGCCAGACCTCAAAGCACAACAAAGAAGTAACAACTTCTTTTTCAAATGAGGTCGGAGGCCTAGCAGTGATGATAAGAATGGAGCTACACTAGGCCACCCAAGAGCAAGGTGGGAACTCCCTGGATGCAAAACAAATAACGGTCTCAAGAGCAGGACAAACTTGGCATCCCCAATCCAAGCT
The DNA here is from genome assembly GCA_025331215.1 of Actenoides lindsayi. Taxonomy (NCBI): domain Eukaryota; kingdom Metazoa; phylum Chordata; class Aves; order Coraciiformes; family Alcedinidae; genus Actenoides; species Actenoides lindsayi. The sequence continues at coordinate 11,921 of WTSP01019314.1, read as the reverse complement.
AGTTATCGGACAATCGATGACAATGAATTTTCCAAAAGGTCTGAGGAATCCTTATATTGTCACACGGTTGCTTTGGTGGACCCTCCAGGGTGCGTCTTTTGCTCTTTCAAAGTTCTGCAGGTTGTACCAGACTAATAATGCAATCCCTCTCCCCGAGTCAGCGCTGATTTTGAGGTTCCAGAAGCAGTATTCCATCAAGTGGCACTGAGACAGTCAGTTGTTCCCAGGGGAGCAGACGATACATGTTCACATGATACATATTGACCTTCCTCCTCCTCCTGTCAGCACCAAGCACAAGGAACCCTTGAAATCAGGGTGCCCAGTTGCAAAGCTGAAGCTCCCTGACTGTGCGACATGAAATGCAAGCCACCAAATACTTGCATAAATTATCATTCTGCCCAGACCAACTCGTAGAAATCTGAAAACAATGACATGTAAGCACAGAGAGGTACATCAAGAGTGCACGGGAGTCTGACCCCAAATCCCAACTACGTCTGGTTCACCTCTGCTCTACATTGCTCAATAAACCACTGGAAAAATCCTGTGTAGTACACAAGGCAACAAAACAGATCCACCTAGCATGAGGTACCTATTCAGGATGGAGCACCCACTGTAGAGAAGTGACCAGATAAGGAGAACAATGGTTGACGTAACAGGTATGAGTAGGTCAGGTGCAGAGCCATGGCTGTAACTGTTCTTTGAGATGTTAGTCATATGAACATTCCTGTTTTATGAGGGAACGTGTACACAAACTCTTTAAACCGAGTTCACTGCCTCAGCAGTACCAGTAGGACAAGCACCCTGCTGCTCACAAACATACAGGAAGGAAGGACATGTTTCGTACTGCTAGATCCCACCAGTGTCAGTGTCCCAGGAATCCCTCAGGAGGTTCAAGGCTCTGAATGTGCATGCAGAGAATACACCTCAAGGAAGAACTAGTTTAAGTAACCATCTTCTCCTTTAAGCACTTATGTAGGTGGACAATCACACTGTGGACCACTCCCAATAGTAAAAGCTCTACCTACCCTATGTCTGCTAGAGATTGCTAAACTCCACCTCCAAAAGTTACCAGCGGTATTATCTTCCTCAGATACCTCAGAGGTGGAGAAACTGAAGAACCTAAAGAACAAGCTAGCATTGTACACCAGAGAAGCCTGAATTTCAGGTAAAAATCAACTACATTCATCCCCTTAACCATAACCTGAAGGTTGTCTTGCTTTTTGTGCCATTTGCAAGAAGTACACAGGTACAGGAATTGTTTGCTTCTGCACATTACTGGTACCAAGTGGGTTAGACCTGAGTTTTGCTAAACTTATGTCATGTTTACGGCATAGCCCTTTCATAAGAGCTAAAAACAGTATCTAAATATTATTTTAATATTGTCAATGGCTGTTTCTTGTTATCCAACTGTTGGGTTAATTTTTTTCAGAACAGGCTGTCAGACAGCTACTGAATGTGACTGACAGTTTGGATGTAGCTGCTGTTGGAGCTGGAAAGCAGTGCTAACATCCATATCATCAGACTCCCTCTGAGTCTCAAGGAGTGAGAAAGCACAACAATTACTTACACAGAGTGGGTAAGAAAGCAGGTCTACCTCTGCAGATCTCACCAAACCATTCAGGTGCAGGTATAAAAAAGGTCGTGGTTCTAGAGCTGCATCATTTGCTCTCAGGGCTGTGTCATTTTGTTCCCAGTGCTACGGGTAGTCCCACAAACGAATGAGAAGGCAAAGAGCCTGAGGGTGAAACACTTTTTTTTTTTAATTATGCTTCTTACTTTTTGGTGTGTGTTCCTGAGCTGAGACTGCCACTGGTAATGACAGAGTGATATTCCTACAAGGTTCATCTGCCACCACTGTGTTGGGAAGTTTCAGAATTAACATGAGCACGCAGCGTGACTGACACTATCCCACCTGCTGCTGGTCTTTCTGGGGACAGTTCCCTAAAGCATTTATGGGACACTGTCAGGGACCATTCTGTTTTTGCCTAAAAGGAATAATTTCTGAGAAGGTGCCAACTTCAGATCCTCTGCTAAGGAGCTAGCTGCCTTCCCCAGGGAATGATCCTGGAAACTGTATTAATAGTCTTTTTCTTTCACTTGAGGCTTGTCTCCAGTGTACAGCACGCATTCCATGGTGCACAGGCTTCTCTAAAGCAGTTCAAACAATACACAACTTCACAAGACTTAAAGTAACCTTCACAAGATAAGACCTGTTAAAAGTTTAATCGAAGAATCAATGTCATCAGAGGTAACACTAAATCCTAGAAGTGAAGGCACTGCAGTGATATAGCTGCAGAACAAGAAAAGCCTCATGCTCTACCTTCCCATCACCTGTAAGTTTGACAGGAACTCAGAACACGCATGGGGCATGAACACCTTGCATCAGCATGCCCTGTGCTGGAAAAGAGCTTGAATAGAAATGCTTGAATAGAAGTACTTAAATAGTATCTCCTATACAACATGCAGCTTATTACATCAACAGGAAAGTTAGGCACCATCACTGCTGCTTTTACATGCTCATGCTTTGCAGATAAGCTCTTAATAAGCAGAAAGATTCTAGAGTTCTATACTAAACACCTACGAATAGTACTGTCATGACAAAATGATTGCCAACAGTGTTGTAGCTATCAGTACACAACATACTCTGCTAGTGTCAGATGTTTCAAGCACAAAACCATAACCAAAGCACCTGCTGCAATAAAAAGGAACCTGTAAGTGATATCATTTAAACACACAATATTTAGAAAAACTCCTCTTGAAATCATCTCTTCAGCTACTTACTGCAAAATTATGCCTTTTATAGAAGGTCTGTTCTTCTTTCACAACATAACAGTGACACAACATGAATTCTTTATTCTGAAATACATTTCTATATGTTTATCCTCCAATTTATTTATTTATTGGACGGAAGACATTTTGTAGGATAAAAAAATAGGACCACAAAATGAAAGGAAAACTTAAATACCAGAAGTGCTAAATGAGGATTCTTACATTTCACCTGTGGATTACTTCCTTGGCTTCAACAGTACTCTGCTTAGCAGGGAGATGAATGTGTGCAAGACTCGGGCTGAGAGTATTACTTGGAATTTTAGAAACCTGATCCAAATTTGGACACTGCAGCATTATAGTTAACTGCTGCTTGAACAACCACTGCAGTGTTGCTAACCCATCCATTCAGATCTTAGCTTACTGGATGTTAGATGGTCAAAAGATAGAACAGCAAAAGGAAGTTCTCAGCAAAACAGTTTTTCCAAAGTATGCAATCACACACAAACAGACCAGTCATTAGACAGACACCCTAACTGAAAACAGCAACAAAAAATTATTGAATTAGAACAAAAGTATTCCTTCTGAACACACCACAAATACTATTTTCCCATGAGGATCAATAAAATATTGTAAAAAGTTGTAAACTTCACTGAAATATATGTCCTCTACATCTGAAAAGGTCTGAGAAGTGTAGTGTGTCTTCCAAATATCAAATAATAGAATAAAGGCAAATTTATGTCACCCTACCTGTTGCCATTTGCCCTTGATTGCTGGATCTCTGATTGACTGGCAATGTCTCTGGATTTGCTGGATGACACCCTGGTAATACACCATAGAAGAGTCGTAATTCCCAAGAAGTGCATATTCTCTTCCTTTTTTGGCATTATCGCAAATCTCTGCTAAATTCATCTTCACTCAGAAATCTAAAAGAGAACATAATCATCAGAAAAAATGAATTTTACACACTGTAGAATAATTCAGATGGTGATGCTTAGTGTTTGGTTTTTTTCTCTCAGAGCTGAACTGTGTCTTTCCACTCCCCATTCCCATCTCCAGTCTCCCTCTTTTTCAACCATTTAGCTCTGGAGTATCTCTTTACTAGCCTAAGGTTTGAGATCATGAATCATACTCTCTTATTGTGATAAAAAATACAACTTCTTTTCTGCCTGTGGCAGAAAATTAAATTAAATGCCCTACCCACACTGAACCTAACCAGCCAAACTTTAATTTGCAGATCACCACAATATATTAGCAGTCATCAACTCATGAATCACAAATCACACGAGGCATTAAATTGCTTTTTATACTGTTGTATTACATACGTGCCTACATGTGCCAAGCAGCATGAGGGAAGCCTGCACTTAGCACTTTCAAGAGCCCTCACCCTAATGAGATTACAATATGGTTGAATGACAGCTCTACTATAGACAAAGTTGAGAGCCTCCTTCTGTTTAAATATTCTTGCAAAGTACTCCAACAGGAACATACTGAATTGGATTTTTTCATTAAATTTAACATGTCACTTTGGGATTTATGGCAGAGTTAGCAACCTGAATTTAAGATTTCTTAAAACAGTGATTCCCAAAGTACAGCTTTGCCCTCGTCCCCAAAACAATTTAAGATTTACAGATTTGGCAAACTTCTTATACAAGTAGTAAGTCACAGCATGACTTTAAGGCAAACCCATAGTTCAACGCTTGCCAGTAACCATTAAAGAAAGCAGTATTAAACTACACATTCAAAAGTCATCTATGTTGTACAGCTAGGTTTGTATTTGAGGTTCAGGATCGAAGCAGAGCCTGCCCCTTTACCTGAATCCAAGGTCTAGGTCGTTACCACACAAAAAGAGCATCAGTTTCTTTCCCTTGTCCTCTGACTCAGGATGGGTGAGGTCCCTGACATTCACCCAGATATAAACCTCTGGAAATCAAAAATAAAAAATTACAATTCATAGCTACGTAATGCAGAGAGTTGCCTTGACCAAGAGGGAGGAGGCCAGCCCAGGAGGGTCATCCACTACCTGCACTGAGGGTTTGGCAAGACCAGGATGGTGAGGAAGAAAAAGGGAAGGATGGGTACAGCCAGCTGGGGAGAGAGCAGGGTGTGAGGCCTGGCGCAGCACACGGTTCAGGCTGCAGAGCTGAAGGCAGAGCATGGTGCAGGGGGTTGTGCCGTAGGAGCAGGTGATAGCAGAGAGAGAAGGCAGGGCGGGGAGAAGCAACCTTTTACAGCCTAGTGGGTTATAAAAATGCTAGTAGTTTTTCCAGCACAGACAAGACAAGATCAAGATGGCGTTAAGGAGGATGCATGTTATGCCTTTGTATTCCCATGTGCTTAGCAAAATTCGAACCTCTGACAGTAAGTTAATAGCCACATGACCTTCATTCTGCCCTCCCTGAATGCTGCCGCTAGCAAACACACGCTCTGCCTCTCAGTGGTGCCAAACTGATGGTTCTTACTGCTGCCCGCAGCTGCACGCTGGGTCTGTTCCACCACCTCTTCACTTCTGCTCCCTGCAACTAAGCCACAGAAACCTGCTGCCCTCTCTGAAACCCACAGGCCTCAGAGCTGCCACAGGGCTCTGGTGGCAAGAAAACGCTCCTAACCCACGGCTGGCACTGCACCAAGCACAGCAAGACACATTGGGGCTTTTACTTGTCCTTGTGTTGTGCCACACATTTCAGCTTGCGTATCATTCCCGCAGGCTGTTACTGAACTAAGGCAGAAAGGGTGACAGCCCTAATTTTGTTTTCTCTTGGTGCTGAGGAATACATCACTGGAGAGCTCTAGTTCTGTGGCAATTAAGATGCATTTGATTTTAAAATACAGATGTTAACTGATAGGAAAAAACAATGTCACTCGCATTGCACTGGAAATGGATAAAAAATTAGCAACTGAATATAGGTTACAACCCATTCAGATCTGGTCAGTCAACTTATAAATGAGCAAAAGACCACCTGGGGCAGAATCCATTGCCTCATCTTCAAACACATCCTCCAGGTTAGGATCTGTTACACAACCATCTTGTCCCCGTAGGGCAAACAGTCCTCAAATCTCTGGAGGTTTTCCCCACATGTAGCAAAAAAAGAGTAAATAAAACATTTCTAAGGAACTGCTGCATTCAGTTCCTAGAAATCCATTGAATAGAACACAGCACTTCAGCAATCTCTTGTATATGTTTATTACAGCTAGTTCCCACCCTGCAGGCATGTTTAACTCCCTTTTGCCTTACAAGGGCTGACACTCACATCCAGCATCCCTTAATCCTAGAAGAGTGCCCCGCTCACTGGAGGAGGCAACCTCCTCCTCTTTGGTGGAAGCTGGGTCAGCCCATGGGCAGGAGGCAAGGCACAGCAGCCACACAAACACAGCTCACTTCAGAAGAGTGGTTAGTGCAGGAAGCTGGGAAGCAGGAGGCAGACAAATTTACACGGTCTTAAAACTGCAGGGGGAAGACAAATGAGCCTCCCATTTCCTCCAGCAACCAAGAGTTTGAGGGCTTCTGGTCTCATGCTGCTGACACTGAAGCTTAAACAAGAGTTTGATACCTGCCTGGTGCATCATGCTGGAGAGCTTCTAAACATCAATAGGGACTGAAAAATGGAGCATAGAGAGACGCTGGTGGATGTACACGTATGTACCCACTGAGCACTTGATGCCTCCAGAGATAGGCTGACAAAAGCCTTTCAATCATTCTCTTGGGTTTAGGCACTTTAATTTTTACATATCACCTACCCTAGACACCAAAGCAGGTAATATACCTTAAGAAGGTGAATATAATGTCACCCATATACCTGAAACACATTTGAAACAGCAGCTGTAGACCTCAGTCCTAAATCAGTGCTCCTCCTGACCCCCAGGCAGGTCTTTGAGGTCCTATCGCAAAAAGACCGGCTGTTTTAAACTCACAGCTAAAAATGGTTTAAACAAGCCACAAACCTTTTATGTGCACCAGCAATGGTAACATTAGTTCACAAAAGCCAAAGCAACTCAAAACAAATATGTCCAAAATGAAAAAAAAAGTATTTTTAGGAAGGAATTCCTTCCTGGTTTGTTTGGACAACCCCAGTCTTCAGTGCCAGCGGTGGGGAAAAAGAGGTAGTTAGAAATAGGTGGGGGCTGTTTCATGTTACTTTATATTACCCATCTACATTATATTATAGCGCTCTTACAACACTGCAAATATCCAAGGACCTAGAAATACAGAAGTCCTAGACAGTGCTTTTGTAGTTTGCTGGGATTTTTTATTGCATGGGGGTTTGATTTAATATTTGTTTTTCCTATCATATCCAGCTACATCTTTTAAGTAAATACACAGCCAGGGACAACTGCTGTCAAGAACATTTCAAACAACTTACACATTACTTGTGACACCAGCTTTTCATCCTATCATTGCGTGGTTCTTTCCTGCACCAGACCATAACAGCTCTGCGGCACATCAAGATATCCTCGGAGATCCCTTAGTTCACAGATCATTGACAAGAAGAAACATTACAGACATTCGTGTCGGCATAGCTGCTACACATGGGGTCCTAAGCCCACTTGTTAAACACCCTGCAGCAGCTAGGCTAAAAGGTCACAGGGGATATTAATCTCTATTCTTTGGAGCATAAGTGGAGCTGATCCCTATCTGGGGTCAGAAAAGAATTTTTCTCCCAGAACTAAAGCAACGCCCAATTGAGCGAGATCCAAAAGACAGTCTCTATGTTAACATTAAAGCATTCATTACACACCCCCCAACATATCCACAGGCAGATACAGTGACTGTGGGAATGGTGCCCAAAGGGGGACAGCTCGTTTTGCACGCTGTTCCAAACTCGTGTGTGACACCAGTGGGAACGCAGGGCGACTGCCTCCCTTCAGCCTGTCTCCCACTTAACCTCACCATGGTGCAATGGACGCCCTCCCCTACACATGGGATCTGGAGCCAGGGTTTTCCTCTTCCTTGGTACTGAACGTTCAGCTCTGCAAGTGCCCAAATGAAAGGCACCTCTTCTATCTTTACACGTCTCTTTTATGCCTCTCTGTTTTGACACAATCAGTTACACAACTGTGTCCCATTTTCTCCACAGGCACTCGACTGTTGCACAGGATGGATGACACTGATTAAATGAGCAGTTACTCATTTGTGCTTTACTCTCATTGCTTCAGTAGTCACATCAACCTTTATTTACTGCCTACTAATCAGACTTTTCTCCAAATTAAGTTGCTAATTCCTCACTGATAGGGAGGAATAAACATACCTGGGTTTTTCCTGGACACGTGTCTTTCTCTGACCAAAATTTTACCCAGGCAGAGCAAAAATTTTCCACAGCTCCCTGAGATTGCTGGACATATGGGCTCACATCATAGCAGCTGTGCAGTATTGCTGACTGGACAGCTGAACATCTGGAAAGGCCTGGACATACACAAACGAAAACTGGTTACTAATTCTGTTTCTCGTTTTCTGTAAATCAGCCGTGCAGTATAATGTTGGGCATCCCAAAATGCAATCTGAGAGACCCAACTAACGTCACAAGACAGAAAGCCACGCTGTTAGGCACCGTCTTCTGAAATCCAGTGCTGAGGCACGACTACGTTTTCCCCTTCCACAAAACAGAGCCAGGATGGCCCTCTGCTTCTGCACAACCCCAGAACAGGTCAATCACCACACAGAGCAAAGCAGGGGAGTGAATTCCAATGTTAAGGAGGTTTTGCGGTTTGGGTTGATCCACTTTTCGTGTGCACTCATTTTTATTAGTAGAGTCTAAGGACCGAAGTTATTCCTTTCTCAAATTCTTCTTACTGCTGGGAAGCTTTTCCATACAATTTATCTACATTTCTCCTTCTTAGTTTAAGGACATACTGGTTTTGTAAGCCAGCTCTGACCAGTTTTGAACAGCTTCGTCTTCCTCGATTATGTTTTCACTTAAAATAGTACAACAATCCTATTTCCCATTTTTCTTTTCAAAGTTAAACTTGTTACAATAGAGACATATAACAATACAACAAAGCCTTACCTGGAAAAGCATAACCTGCAACACTAACTGGACCATTACCTGAGCAAGAAAAAAGCATTTTTTCCTTGTGTGACAAGCAATTCCTCCTAGAAGCCTACAGAAGTCTATTTCTGACTGAAATACAGACTGTATTTCTTTTTCATGTGCTTGTTGTATTTTATTTGATTTTTAAGAGTAAGTTATTCAAAAATGCCATTCTGAAAAAATATTTAAGTAATTCTTGTTTGCTTTATTAGAAAGATTATCCCTTTTATTTTGGACTTGTGTGCAGAACAACTGGTCTTAATATCTAATAATTAACTGTCCCTGTTCAGAAGCAACCGCTGATGCTGCAGACAATTATCAGGCATTACGTTTGCATGACAAAACCAGCATTTTAACTGATCATTGTCAGATAAAATACAAACAAACTAAAAGCTTGCCAAGTTCCACGGCCAAATCTGTCTTTCCCTGTTAACTTGGCTTTGTTTAAACTTGCAGCTGTGGTCGCGTGGACTGGTGTGGAAGCTAACAATCGTTACCTCACAGGATCGCAACTCCTGTTAAAGAGATGGGTGGGTACATGGATGGATAGATAGATAGATAGATAGATAGATAGATAGATAGATAGATAGATAGATAGATAGATAGATAGATAGAAGAATGTGTCTCAGTTCCAGCAGATTTGGATTTAAACTACATTTAAATGGCTTCTTGAATCAAAGACAAGAAGCGTGCTACACCAGTGCCCTTTTCTTTTTTCCTTTTGCTGTGTGCATCAGCAACAAGAACAACTACAACCACCGCAGCGGTACCAGGGGTTGTAGCAGGTGATGCCACTGCAGTCTTTGCTCTCCATTCCACATGTCACTTCAAAGCAGCACACACACCAGATAAAACATATACATACACCCCGTGGTCCAGGAAACCCAGCACCGAGGGATCTCTGAATTCAGTTAACTGCCTTCTCTTAACTGGTTTTTGGCTTCTTTGCACCGAGACTCTGTTTTGAAATAGCAGACATGGAATTAATGGGGAAAAGTGTATGGAAGTGGGAAGGAGAAGAAGCATGCACACAGGCCTCAAACTATTTTTGTGTGGAATCTTCTGAGAGCTGACTTGAAACAGAGATTTTAATGTTACTTTAAATGCAAGTGGGAAGAAAAACACTTCAAATGAAGTAAAGACATTCACCACAAGCTAACGCTAAACACAAATACATAAGAAACCTTAATTAGAGAGAACACACTATTGCACCGAACATTCACCCTGGAGGACCCTAGAATGCTTTGGGTTGGAAGGGACCTTTAATGCTATGGGGCACTCTAGGGAGCGTAACTCCATGCACATGCAGTTGAGGCTACCTTCTTCTCCAGCTTAGCCCTGATGGACCCAGGCTGGCTCCACACATCTCTCTTCTCTCCAGCACAGTCTCCAGGGCCTCTGGCATCAGTACCACACCAAACACAAGCCAGTGTTCAGGCAGCAGCAGCCCTGAGATTACTGATCCCTCCTCTGACAAGATGCAAGGCTCAGACACCTGAAAGATTCTGCAGGGCCTGTCCAGAGCTCAACAAAGTGGAACTTGGCCCAAATCAACAATCCCTCCAGCCCTCTGTGGAGCCCCTTGCTTCTCTTGCACATCACATGTGTAAGCACTTCTGGCAGAGCAAACATGCCACCAAAGACTCCCAAGACGGGTCTGTGCAGACCCAGCTTGGGTTCAAAGTGTTTATTAGGTCAGGCTCTGTGCCAAGAAAGGCAGTTAAACTGCTCCTGCACCTGGCCCCGGATACAGCATATCCATGTTCCCACAGCGCTGCCGCTCACAAGCCCTGCCAGACCATAGTCAGCTCCACAAAGATTCAGTGCTGGTGCTTCTACATTCCTAGCACAGCCAGTCTGCAACCCAGATAAACTTTCCATGAATAATTGCAGGTTTAATGGACTCACACATGTGTTTATAACTCTGACTCATGAGGTCAGAATTTAGGGCTGAATACTTTCCACCTTTTGAATTCCCCTCTGAATTCCAAAGAGTTGGGTCTTCAGGACTACGAATGTGTATTTTTTTAATTAGAATTTTGCTTTTTAAAATGGTTCTAAATAATAATATGTTCTTTAAAATGTACATTTATATGCATATTGCTGTTAGCATCACGTCTTCAGATTTCTTAGCTCGTCCTCATAAGAATCAGCTTGGATTTTTTTTTTTTTTTGCAATTATTTACACAGACAACCAGATAAAGGCCTACTGTTGTTTCTTTGTCTTCCATTTACTTTTCTATTTTGAGATTGTGATTAGCTCAGGGCAGGATCCATTCCTCTCCATTACCTGCTCAAAAGCCCAAGTCTCAGAGAGCAAAGCACCCTGGAAGCGTGCTACAGCAGCGATGTTCACTTCTGCAGTCTGGGTAAGTACCAGGAGCTGCACTAAGCCTAAGCCTGCCTAGGATGTTTCTGACATCTGAGGGGAGGTGGGGGCGGGGTGGAGAAAAACGGCCCCTAAACCTTCAACTGCAATAAAAAGCAAACATCCATTGGAAATAAACCCATCTCTGTGACATTTAAAACTGCGTTAGGAATAGACATTCAGTATTCATACACAAAGGAATACTAATGCACTTATGCTTTTAAAATACAGATTTTCAGGAAGAAAAAATAACACCCTCTAATATACCAATCATAAATATATATATGTTTTTTAAATACATTATGGAACAGGCACTGTAATTTTATTCTCCCTCATGCCTGTTGGAGAATACAAGATAGAGGCTAACACTAGAACTGTCACTAGAGGAAACTGAGGGGGAAAAGAGACAAATGCCAATACTAACATCACAACAGAAACGTGGGCACAATAGAAATGAAGCAAAATTATTTAAAAAAATAACACTGTGTCTGTGCATGCAAAGATCACCTAGCGATCTACAAGGTCAAGAGAACAAGTGTGGTAGGAGACATGGAACTGCAAAAAATAAATCAGTTGGGGAAACTTCCCAGGGCTCATGGTTCTCTGGCCATTGCCTACCCCGTATCCATTTACCCAGCCTCCAGCCTACCCTGCCTTCTGCATAGCCCCCCCACCCCCGCCCCCCCCCCCCCTCCCTCCCGCCCCCCCCCCTCCCCCCCCTCCCCCCCACCCCCACCCCCCCCCCCACCCTCCCCTCCCCC